>CAEGAD010032578.1:0-20406 GCA_903067055.1 Poeciliopsis paucimaculata
ATATATTACACTGCATGATCTCTGTTGCTATGACATTTTACCCTATCTGTTCACTATTATGACCAACATTCACACAGAGTTATTATCTGCTTCCCTTTAAATGCAAGAGAAAAATTTGGGTCAACTTTGAATTTAAGATTGGGAAATATTTAATATGTAGTGGCAAATCAATAATCAGTGCTAATGTCTTCAAATTACTACACGTCTTGATTAGGATATGCTTGAGTTATGGTAATTTCAGCCAAATGTATTTTTCTTTCTTAGGTACTGCAGAGACTAACATGCCAAACAAGCTATTTGTGGTTTTGAATGTGCATCAATAAGTCACTCTGTTCTCTTAAAGTGACAGAGAGTTTTTGCTTTGTTACAGTTGCAATAGTTAAATTTGGGATTTCTGGAGAGTTTGCACCATGTAAGTATCTTAGTTGTAGCAGACACCATTGAGACATAAATGAAACGTTTTGACCGGGGGCTCAAATAAATACATTTGCTACATAGCTTGTCAGAACTCTGCATATAAAGGCCACTAACAGCACAACATGTTTAAGGAAAATTACATTTCGAACATGATTCATTTTAAATTCATTTAATTTACATACACTAGTGTGAGCACGTAAATCTCTACTTTCCCCGAGTTGTGGTGGAGTTTCGTCATCCCCTTTAGCTGTAAAGAAAAGCAGTGTTTGTGCAGAATCCATGCAGAATCTGAAGCTAAGCATAGCCTTCCACAATGATGCTTAAAGAACTGGCCCTGAAACAACAAACAACATGTTATGGTCTTGAAAATGAAGAAGCAAGACTTAGTTCTAAGTTAACCCCTATTGGGTTAATGTTAGCATTTAGAACCATCATCTAAGATCCACAGCTAAAAAAACCCCAGACTGCAACAATTAATTGATTCACGTTTTTCACAACATATATAACTGCACATGTCTAATAGATTTGATTTCTGATCGCATAATAGATTTATACCAGTCTAAAATTCCAGCCTTAAAAATATCATAGTAGTTCAAGACAATGTTATTTTTGTTAAGCATCACGCCACCTTTACTTTTGCATTTAACTGGAGGGGCCATGCCATTGTAACCTTTACTTCTACAGGTAGTAGAAGTACTCTGTTGTTATACCTTGTTCCGAGGAATAATAACATTTCAAAAGAGTTCATCTTTAGAGGATTTTATTAATTTGTTTGATTATTTATGTGTTTGGCTATTTGTTTAAATTGTTTGCTTAAGATGACATGACCCAACTATGGAAGTAGTCATAGTGTAACAAGTATTTAGACTCTTTAAAAAAAAAAAAAAAAAATTATTAAAGCTTAATCTGACTGCTATCAGCTGCTGCTGAAATACTTGTCTCCCCACTGAACCCCTTCAATAAATAATAATAATAAAAAATTCTACTTTACTTCTGTTTTTGTTTTTTTGTTTTTTTGTCCATTTACTCCTCTTGTTGCCTTCATGGTGTCTTTTTACTTTGAGAGGGAATAATTTAGAGAGCAGTTAAACTGTTGAATGCTTGACCATATAAATCTGCTTTACTGAATTTAATATTTCAAGGGAATAGCAAATGTATACTAATCAAGACAGGTGGATATATGAGAGGGCCATGCAGAAGTACTCTTACTCCTCTATCCTTATTTATTTGTTCTCTATGATTTAATTTTTTTTGTAGTTTTTCAAGGCATAGATCATGTCATAAATCATTGTAGCCTAACTTGGTCTTGAGTTTGTAATTGATTCCTCATGCATATGAGGGTCACACACAGAGACACAGAGAGGTCTTTATACTCTATTTTCATCTAGTCCCATTAATGCAGTGCTGCCTCTCTGCATTTTAACGACAAACTTTCTTCCACACTTTCCAGATTGTTTTCCAAATCTGCTTTGCGACCAAATTACAACCTTCAGACATTCAATTAAACTTTTATGTTTAAAGTTTTTGACACTCAATATGGTCTCAGGCCCGACATGGAGCATTTCTCTTGCGTTCGAATACAAGAAAACTTGTTACCACTAGTTCTCTCCATTTTACACACACATGCACACGCACAAACACAGTTTGTATTTAGCACTATATCAGAGAGGTAATTTTGTCAAAGTAATGTAACAGTCTGTTTTCTGACAATAACATGTATGTTTGCTTTGAAATATTAAAGTTACTGTATGCTTCTGTTTTCAGATTGTGCACATTTCTACAGTGGCGGGGTTGCTGCATGTCAACAGTATAATAATCCCATCCATATGAAAAAGCCCTGGGGCTGTAGAAGACAAAGTGCTTCAAAAATGAGGCAGTCTCAACTGCTCTCATTTTAGCACAAAATGAGAATAGGAATCTCATTGTTTTTAACGTACATAAATTCCTGCTAACACATGTCATGGAGATGTAAAACACATAAAAAAAGTAGTGAGACAAAGAGAGGAAATAAGAAAAAGGGTGAGGGTCATTGCACGAGAACAATGAACAGAAAGCATGGAACTATCTTCAACAAGATGGTCTTTGTCACTATCAGCTACTTTAGACACTGAGTTTGTGTCATGCAGTGTTCCTCTTAAAGCTTACTCCTAAGGGAGTTGAAATTTGCATTTTACAGGTTAAATGGTGTCTTTTGACTTTGAGAGGGAATAATTTAGAAAGCAGTAAAACTGTTGGAGAAAGTTTGACCATATAAATCTACTTTACTGAATTTAATATTTCAAGGGAATAGCAAATGAAGACTAATGGCGACAGCTAGATATATTAGAGTGCCATGGAAAAGAGCTCCAACTCCTTGGACCTTCTCACACTTTGTCATGTTGCAAGTGCAATATAACTAAGTGGATTGGACACAAAAAGACACTTGCTTTTCAACATTTTGACAAATAAAGCTCTGAAAAGTGCAGCATACATATCTATTCACCTCCCCATTGCAGATTTAGCTATGAATACAAGGTAGCTATCACTTCTTTTTTAAAATCCCCTAATTTATATAGGATATTGGATCAGGTTGTGGGGATGTTTTTTTTCAACAGGGACAGAAAAGCAGAGTTCTTAGAAAGATATATATCAATTAGCGGACAATAACAGAAATTGGTGGACTGTTTTTCATCAATTACCAACAGATGAGGAATCAAGACAATTGTAACGTGTACAATCTAAATTTAAATTGAAATAGTCTTGCAGGTGAGCTGCTCACTCGGTCCAAAATTCAGCTTGGGCTTTCGCAGGTCATCAGAAAAAAAATAGGACTAACTGCAATGCTGAACAAGTCTGTGGTGACTTTAGATTTAGGAAATAAGGGGCATATAGATATATCCTTTTATGCTCTGTGAGAAATCAATAACAAATGTCATAACAAATGTCTTATGTTATTTTCCACTTTCTTACGACATTTTAAACCTAAAACTCAAAAGTAGTCAAGTACGCATCTGTACTCTCTGCAATTTAAAAGCACAGAAAAGGCCATGCCAATATTTCATTAAATTTAATCGTATATAAGTTATATATGGTTATATATTAATCTTTCTGGGGTACATGCAAGTTTGTGATTTTTACATTACAAGATGTAATAAAGTTCAAGGGATGAGAGAGATTTCAGTATAACAAGGACAACAAATTATACTCATCAAATCTTCATTTCAGATGAGCATGGTATGACTGGTTATACAATCCCAATGCAAACCTTCCACCTGGTTGTCGGCAAAACAGGCCACCTGTAAAGTACAAAAAACAAACTGCTTGTTACACATAAAAATCAAAGGTGCAAGCAATCTGTCTCTTTGATTGCAAATACATTTCTCTTAGCTCTTAAAAAAAAAAAAAAATAAATAAATAAATAAAAGGAAAACATCCCTCAGGGCAAGATACTCCAAATACAGAAGTAGAATGTGACTCCGTGACCTCTCCCAAAACTCACAGAGGTTGCAGTTCAAAGGTTGGAGCTCATCTCCATCTCATCTCTGTACTCGACCCTCATTGAGTGGGACATGTTTTGTTTTCCTGTGGCCCCGGGGCTTTCATTTCTCTGACATGATATGCTGTTACATATCCTGCCTATTTTCTTAAGCCACACCCCTTGCATCCTGTCCCCCCTCTCTTCTTTATTCCAAGCTGCCCTCAAGCCATGCTCTGTCTAATTTAATTAGTTGCACTCACCTTTTTTAAAAACTAACCCTACCATGAGTCTGTTGTGCATTTGCACAGGGTTTTTACTACTTATTGTTTACTCTTGTCCAACTTCGTATTCTGCTGCTTTATTTTAGCACACCCAAAGGAGTTGCTGCAACCCAAGCACTAAGTAAACAAGAAAGTGGAATTGGGCATTTGGTGGCTAATAACAAATAAAATCATTCTTTCTCAGTAGTTTGTTTTAGTTTTTTTCAGATAGGACAACAAGAACTGAATGAGGAGAAACACAATGTAGATCATTCCCAAGAAATGCATGTTAATGGAGAGTTTGGCAGAATGGAGGATGATAGAGGAAAAGACATGTGGGTGCCAAAGTGAAAGACAATGAGCGCCCCCCTGGTTTTTGACATAGGCAGTTATTAGCTGTAAAATTTTAGTCATAGTCATAAAAGACATCTAGAAGCATACATCGACACTTAGTTTTTAGAGAACAGGGCAATTTTATTTCAGACAAGAGAAAATGACATGCAAAAAACTTTTTGAATTCAGTAAAGCTCAATGATTTTTTTTTTTTTTTTTTTTTTTTTCCAATTCTGCCCCTTCCAGCAAATCCCCAGTCAACACTCTGACATTGCCACATGATAAGTTCTGAGAGACAAAAAAAGCTGTCTGTCACATGGCTTATTCACTAGCTTTGACATGCATTGTTATTTGAAACCACTGTCAGACAAATTAGGCAGCACACATATACCCTTTCTCATGCACGCGTGCATAGAAACACACACACACAGAGTATGTCTTTCTACCTTCAAAAGGATTTTCCATTGACTCCCATTCATTTTTCACTTATTTGCACAGCCTATCCTTGATCCTTACCCTAAATCTACTCACTACCAGTGCATGCCTAACCCAAAACCTAACCTTAATTCAAGTCATGCCTTAGTCCTAAACTTAAACCATAACCCATAAGTTGATCCCCACATCGTAGTATGTGTTAG
Source organism: Poeciliopsis paucimaculata (assembly GCA_903067055.1). Taxonomy (NCBI): domain Eukaryota; kingdom Metazoa; phylum Chordata; class Actinopteri; order Cyprinodontiformes; family Poeciliidae; genus Poeciliopsis; species Poeciliopsis paucimaculata. The sequence continues at coordinate 5,106 of CAEGAD010032578.1, forward strand.
GAAAATGGTCCATATAATATATCAAATACAAGGCCACACACACACACGCAGTCTGCCTAATCATCTGACAACAAGGCACCCATTGTGCCATGTTATAATTTTGTACAGCGACCAACCACCCAGAGGGTAGCAGCATCTTTGAATCAAAGACAGATACGTGCCTCTTAGGAGCCAGATATCACAAGCAAAGCATGTGGGGTTGAGGGAATACAGCTGTAGCCACAGACCATGTTAGTCAGCTGAGACATTCCTCTTTCCATCACTCCCCTTGACCTTCGCCAAGTGCCAGATGGATTAAAATGATGTTCAGAAGTCACAAGATGACGTGAATCCTGAAAATTACTTCCTTCAAAATAACTCTGGAAGCTTTGATTTAAATAGCAAACAATTTTTTCTGTTCTCCTTTTTTAATTCTCTTAGACACATTTACAGCAAGTGTATTTATTCTTCTTTAATGAAGAACAGGATATATTGTGTTCTTCATTAAATTATTTCTGATCTTATTTACTCAATGAATAATGATACTTGTCCACTCTGGGCTACAAGACAAAGCATCCTAGTTACTGGGCGTCATATTCTAAAAATATTTAAATTATGCAGTGCATGCTGGTGGCGGATTTTTATGTCAGGCGATTTGTGTAATGTGTTTATATTTTTCTAGTTTTGTTGCTAAAATGTAATTATTTTCCTGCCTTTTATTTTGCACTCTGTCAGCTTACAAATAGCCTGTCAAAAATTGGACTTTGATTTACATATAAATAAATCAAATAAGCTGTACTTTGTGTAAAAAAATCACTCTCTTGCCATGTGATTGCTGAACTTGGGGAGAATGTAGTTACTGAGTTTAGTGCTTGAAAGGCAGCACCCCATTGCATTATGAATACATGTATTGTAACAACACAAATGACAAACGCAAGTGAACAATGCAAGGCAAAAAACTGTTCTTAATGGGATTTAAAATCAAGACTTGGTCTCAAATTGTGTGTAGAGTGTTCTTATTGGTAGTTTTGTTTGGTTCATTCATCCATACCCAAATTAATTTCAAACATTTGAAGTCTAAGTACGAATTAAAAAATGTCTTTCAGGATAATACGGTTTTCTGCTTCCCTGTTAAGTAGTATCCATCTTGAATATGTTAAGATTTGTAGCAGTGAGATCTACATAACAGGACAAGAACAGACACAAGTCCATTATCAGGGCCCATGAGGATATCACCAGTGACTTCCACCAATGCTTTTAGCGGTATGATGAGCTCGGGAACTGCATTGAAACTATGCAAATATGTTGTTACAGTGTAAATACTTACACTCCTGATTAGTAACTATTTATTTAATTTTAAATAAGATATATTAGACAGAGGTCTGTAATTCATTAAGCCATCTTCATAGAGAGGATGTTTAAGTAAAGATTTAGAGCTACATTAAAAGCCTCCAAACCAGACCAGGTTTTCCCCACAATGTTTGCCAATTATCAAGCCCCCAACATTCTTCATTTCATGACAAAAACAGCAGACCAGGGTCAAAGTCTTCCAACAAAGTTCTGTGTGAAGTGTTGTCTGATTGGTCAGAGATTTGTTGCTGTGTTTTATGTCCAAATACACTCAGACAGCAATGTTGCTATTTCTCTTCAGCTACTCCACTTCCACCAAATTAGGTTATGCATCAAGAGCAACCAGATTTGGTAACAGACATAATGCACACCTGTATATTGAAATGCTTCAGACATTAAAACTAATTTACTTTGGACAGCAGTCTCAGTTTCTGATAGCAGGTTGGGCTAAAAATGCCCCACTCTAACAAACTGAACTAATTCAATTTGATATGGTTGTCAGCTATTGTCTTAGCAATCCAATAACGCACTTTTAATATGTACCATCATCTACATTTGTTTGAGCTGTGATTAAAAGCAGTCACTTGTAAATCACATAATTATAGGAGAAGTGATTATAATGTTTTGTGATGTGAGTTCCAATTTTACATAAAGGCAAATCAATATGCAGTCTCTCACCAACTCCACTGGCACGTTAATTGTCAAATCAAGTAAACTAAATAGGTTAGGATAGCCTTGTGGGGTGTGTTATTGGCTTGCTAGATGTTGAATTTATTGGTGTGTACTTAGTGGCAATGTGGAAAGCCTGTGTACAATGCCTGAAAAAGAGACAAGTATTCACACCCACGGATGTTTTACTCTTTTTATGGCTTTTAGCATAATTTTGCTATTTTCAAAAACCCCTTAAATTTAAGAGTGGAATATGATAACAAACAGAAATAATTTACATATGTGACAACATAAATATTCACCCCCTTTAAAGTGATAGACCTAATTGAACAGAGGTCCAGCCAACAGGTGCCAGTAGTCACAATAAGTGGAACAGAGACAGAGTCCAGTGACTGTGTCTCAAGTGATTGTAGTATAAAGACACCACTGTCTGGAGCGTCTATTCACTGGTTAATCTGTATTCTTGGCTACCATCACAGCATGAAGACAAAAGAACATTCCAAGCAAATCCGAGGAAAGGGTATTGAAAAGTCTAGGCCAGGGGATGGATACAAAAACATTTCTCCATCCCCTGGAGTTCAGTCAAATCCATCATCAAGAAATGGAAACAACATGACACCTATAAATCTATTTCAGGCTGTCCTCACAAATTGAGTGATACATGCATACAACTGTTGTATGCATGTATCACATGTATGTCATCAGTCAAAGCTTTATGAGAGCGCGGCAGTGACAAAGACGCTATTGAAGTAAGCTGACACCAAAGCTAGTTTGCCAAAAGGCATGTGGTAGACGCCATGGTCAAACGAAAGAACGTTCTTTGGGTTGATGAGACCAAAAAGGAGCATTTGGGACTGCATATCAACAGAAACACACCATCGCCACTGTGTAGAATGGTGGTGGATTTGACAAGTGGAAACAAAAATGTGTAGTATTTTGTTTGCCACCCCCAAAAATTTAAATAATAATTTAACATTTATGGTATAACAGTGTCATTTAAACATGAAGTCAAAAAACACTGAACTATAAACATGTGTTCAGTGATATGTGATCTTGTAGTAAACTATACAATTATGCTAATATTACTTTGACTATAGCTAAAGAACACTTATAGCAACATCATTTGCTATAAGACATATTAGTCAACAATGCTCTCCTATGGCAATGAAACCAGCATCTCAACATACTTAACAAAATGTTGAGATGCTGATTTTTAAAATTAATTTATTTATCTATTTATTGATTTATTCATTTGCATAATCTTTGGCATCAATTTTCATAGTCTATGGTACATACTCAGTGTATTCTCACAGGTTGGGCTCCCAGAGTCTGCATTAACACAAGAACACATAAGAGATTCACAAAGGCTGTAAGCAATTTCACACCTTTTCGTCAGGCCAACCTGGTAGAAATAGAAGGGCAGAACGGAAACTGTGTCAGTGTGTTCTTTTGCTGCAAAGAAGCTGTAGGAGGCAGGGGAAGCGAAAGGGTAAAGCAGGATGAAAAGACATCATGACAAAATGTGTGCTAGAGCTTGTCCTGTATCGATCCACTTCATCGGAAGTGGATCGATTCCAGCCACATTCCTGCTAAAGCTTTCTAGTTGGGGACCCAAAAGGAACATCGGACTTTTTTTATAAACACAGTGTGAAAGCTGGGTGTCTGCTTGGGTGTGTGGTTTCATTGCCATAGTTAGACAGCTGACTTTGCCAGTGCCCATGGCCACTGCCAGTGTTCCAGCACTGTCAGATCAGCTAACAGATGGCCTTCAATGGGCTGGTTATTGCTGCAACATCTTGAGAACCAGGGAAAATGTGATGACAAGTGATTTGAACTCAGACACACAGCGACAGCAGAGAGGGGTGTGGTTCTGCAAGCCACAGCAAAGATATCAAGGCAGAGGAGATGTAAATGTATGATTTTAGCAGATTTGGAACCAAGAAGTGAACAAGCTGTCATGGGTAGGTAGCAAAATGTTGAACAAGTTGGATGAAGACGATAAGTTAAGAGAAAAGTGACAAGATAATCGAGAAATTGTGATAGACAGGTAGACAGTGGAGTTGAAAAAGACAGCAGGAGACAGGTAAACGCAAAAATGGTGAGTGCAAAGGAGAAAAATAGACAAGTGCACTCCAGACAGAAAAATGTGGATGGGGGAGAGCATGAAAGAGGTTATCTGCTGCTAGGCTGGGGAATGATTGACATCTGAGGGTTTGAAGCTTTGACAAAATAATCTGATACTGTCCTCTTTACACAATCAAAAGTCTTTTATACATCTTCTTGGATTTCATGCTTGCTGGACAGCATCTCTCTTCGTTGTACTCATCTATTGATTATCTGCCAGATATTCAGATCTGGCTGCTATGTCAGCATGGCAGATCAGGCATCCTTCTTTCCAGTCATTTCATACCAGTCTCTGTGGGCAGCTTTGAGAAATTCACTTGCATTATGAAATACAAGCCCAAATGTAAAAGCCTGCGCTCAAGCATGTACAAGGAATAGTCAGGTCCCAGTGGAGTGAAAAAAAAAAAATGTTGCTAGAACAAGCGGTTTCAATGTTAGTGCAGGAGGGAGTAGGCGTTAGAAAATTGAACTACAGCTCATCAACAAGTTAAGTGAGCAAATTGTGCTTTACAAACTAGGCATGAGATAAGTGTTTTACAACATTACTGCATTTCCTCCTTCAAAAAGAAATTAATGTTTCACTGGAAAAAGTCACATAAGTCCAATTAATTTCAGTCATAACAAAGTTTACATTTATTTTAACACCGTGATGTTCAATTTGATTTAATAATAAGCCAATTCCAAACAAGTGCCAGTCCTGAGCATGGTCTGAAAGCAGAGCGGAATGACTCAGTTTTGACAGAAAGGAATGATACTGGGTAATCAGCCATCTTCCATAATTGGCAGGGAATATATTAAGAAGAACATAATAGAGCCCTCTAATTTTCAAATACCAATGCTTTTTGAAATATAAATTCACCACTCACTTGAATTAGGTCCACCTGTCCAGCTGGTGGTAAACACATTGCTGTCTGGCCTCATGAATCTTGAATTTTGCCTGAACAATACAAATGGTAGTGTTAGAATTCTGCATAAATAACATTAAGGCCTGGATCCTTTTTGCCTTCTACCAATGATTCCAGCTGTCAGACACAATGGCATTGTGGTGTGGATGTTTTTTCCTTGGCATACTTTGGGCAAAAGCCAACCTGTTCAAGCACATTGTACCCATAAAAAAAAAAAAATCCAACGTCAAAAAATAAAAGATACACAATCTTTAACAGTAGTGATGTTAACAACAATAAAATGACCTTCAACATAATAAATATCAGATCAGTACAATAATCTTACAAGCCGCTTTCTTTTTTGTTTCTTTATTGTGCTATATGAACTATGACCTCCCTTGTTGCTGAAATGTGTTTTGCAAATAAAGTTGACTTAACATGACTGAACTTGTCACAACCCCAGTCGGACAATATTGTCAGGCAGTTCCTTGTTGCAGCTCCAGCGTCCACTTTCACCAGAATAATTCCTTGAAAGAGCCAAGCCATGCCTATAATCCAGCCCGAGGAGAAGAAAATCTAAGAAGATAGAAAATTAGGGGGATCCATAAGTCTGTGTGATGAAAGGGAAAGTGAGAATGTTTCTTTTTTCTCTAAAAGGAAACTTTCACCAAAGAGCTTGTCCCGCTCTCCATAGAACAAGCAATGAGATCTTTTCCCTCCCTTTTCTTGCCCACCATCTTCTTCTCTCTTCCTCACAGCACAATAATTCTAATTATGTTCAGACAACTAAACATACCAGCTCTAACGACGGCACAGATATGCTGAAATTGGCTCATTTGCACAATAATAAATGTAGGTTTGAGCCCATAGAAAGCCTATTAACATTTAAATGATACAAGGACGTTATCTGTAAAGTGTGTGCTTATCCAGGGTGGCTTTCTGCCGGGATGTGCAGAGAATGATCAAACAGCCATGTGTCTGCCTATCCTGCATTCCTCAGTGCAACACTGACAACCCTGCTGACAGCGCTTTGTAATTGGGGAGTAAACTGAGGCAGAGGTAGCTGAGAAGGAGGTGGCATAGAGAAGCACACAGATCGGCATCGTGTGGAAGGGGAGGGAAAAGGTGGGAGATTGAGGAGAAAGATATGGAAGATGTTAAGTTGCAGGGCAGAAAGGTTATAGCAAAAGTGTTAAAAAAAGTAAAGGTCTTTCTCGTGTCTCTTCAGCGTTTAAAAGTCAGCAAAGATGCTGCTTGATATCAAGGATGTCAGGGAAACACAAACATGCAACATTTTGAAATGATTGTTTGCTGTTGCTTATCCTGTTTTCTAAAAATGAACACGGTAGCAAAACAGTTTTCTTACTGAAATGCAAAATAGCTTTTGCTTAACCCCCCAACAGCTTTCTTAAAAAAAAAAACAAAAAAAAAACTAATCCGCAACACCTAGGCAACAGCGGCTGTCTCTGTCTGTTCCAAACTGACCTCTGTAATTATGGAAGTCTGCATGTGGACCTAAAGACCCCTGGTATAAAAGCATTGCCATTTTCTTTGTTATTACTCATATGGCCTTTAACTTTCTTAAGCATGATGACATGCAGCAACTCTTGAAATGCCATGTATTTTGGGAAATGACACTAGCAAAAAAAAAAAAAAAAGAATTTCACTCATTCTAAAGCATTATCTTTTGTATTACTGGAGAAAACTGTGAATGTAGATTAACATTTAACCCTGTTAGCAGTAATTACGTGTTTCATACTTACATATGCAATACCTAATATATAGTAAGTTGGAAAAAGTATTTCTTCTGCTTTAATATTGAAATACTACAACCAGAGTACTGCATTTTGAATTTGAAGAAAAAGATACACAGTGGTGCAGTTGGTAGTACTGATGCCTTGCAGCAAGAAGGTCCTGGGTTCAATTCCCAGCCAGGGGGCTTTCTGCATGGAGTCCCAGTCCAAAAACATGACTGTCAGGTCAAGTGGTCTTTCCAAAAAAGTTCTTCCTAGGTGTGTGTGCATGGTTGTTTGTCCTGTCTGTTTCTGTGTTGCCCTGCGAGACTGGCGACCTGTCCAGGGTGTACCCTGCCTCTCACCTGGAACACAGCCGGAGATAGGCACCCAAGAAATATAGTTTTTAAATAATTAGACAAATAAAAATCTTAAGTGTGCATTTATTTTTACCCCTTTTTCAGCTCAGTTCAATTCTTATATATTAATTCATGTGAACCATAAATTACCGCTTAAAGAGAAAGCAATGAGCTTCTGTTTTGAAACATTAGACATCAAGACCCCTTTCTTCCCATTTTTTGATTCAACAATAAATAAATATTTTTTTTTTTAGAAATTATATTTCTGAATGATCCACATAGCCACAACCGAAAGCCACCGGTCTATTGCAAAGTAATCATGATCATAAAAGTAGCTGGACGATATAATTACATTGAAAATGCAGCATAGCAGTTTAATTAAAACTATCTATAGTCTATGTTTTCATTTGAGGAACTTTTTCACTTTCTATGTTGTCAGATAAATGCTATCCAATCAAATTAAAAACCCTATATGCCCAAAATTCTGAAATTGTGTAATTAAAATGTGTGTCTTTTTTTATTTAATCACTGTTGTATTTTAAGGCATCTCAAATAAATTAGGCTGCTCAAACCAGATGACAATTTGTTGTTGTCAAGGTGTGCGGTGCTGATGTTAATGTTCCTCACCACGGTTTGTAGTGTCAGAGTGTCTGTATATAGACATCGTTGGGTCAAATTAAGTCTGCATGCTAAAATAAGCGGATGATTTGTGACAAACACACACATATGCCCAATGGTAGGCACACACATACTCTTTCTTCACTCCCCTGTTTCCCTCTGGTGGGAAAGCAGTTTACCTCTTCAACCCTCATTACCATACCAATAGCAAGAAGACACTGAAGGCTAGTTTGTCAAAGGTATTTTAATTACCAATTAGAAACTTGGCTGCCTGTGCATGAGGTTGTTCAATACCTTTTTTTTTTTTCTTGTGAAACTCGTACCACACACACGCATGCACACGCACATATAAATACAGACCAGAGTGCAAGGCTTCCTGGTGCCGAAGCCTTGATAAACAATGTCCTATTCAGCTCCATATGAATAATTAAGGGTCGAGTGTTGAGAAGAAGCAACACTTATTTGCTGAGAATAGCCTTGTCAATGGGAGTGTAATACTATTACAGAGATGCCAGAGGAACTTATGGTTTGACATTATCTAAATGGCACGGTTACAAAAACCATAAACAACACATAAAAATCCTTTGTGTGCATTGTGACACATTAAATGACATTCATAAATAATACACAAAGTGGATAAATACTGTGGTAAATATGAAATATTGATGTGGATTTGGCAGGAAAGGCATGTGATGTCCCCATTAGAGCTGTTGTTGTATTTGTAACCTGTAGCCTTTAGTATATTTAAACAATCTTACTACATGCCTTAGTCATATCAAGAGTCTTCTTTACTGCACAAAAATCAGATGTTCACAAAACACTACCAGGCATACTAACAAATCTTCTCATTTATGGGTTATCAGTCAAGTGGTTCTGACTGGACACTTCTATAATTTGGTGAACAGTTCTAGTAGCTTTTTAGGAGAGCGTTAGAACCCTCCAACATTACAAGTACACATCACACCTTGGTGTAAAAAAAGTATGTTTAAAATAGTTCACTGCAATAAAATAAATTTACTGCGGAATGGGACATTATTCTTTCGAGGAAAATAGGATCTCAGCCTTCATAACATACATAACATTTTCACAAGCGCTTCTCTGAAAATTCAATGGCAGAAAAATACACTTCTCAGCTCTAGTGCCCTTTCAGTTCCATGAATGGAGGACTGTTTCAAAGAAGGTCCAAACATATATATATAAAAAAATCCTACTAACACTTTCTTAAATTTGCTCCTACCACATCTTTGGCCAGAAGCTTTATGCAGAATCAGCGTTTAAATGTAGAGAAAAAAAACAAAAAAACAATGACATTTGTCCAGGTCAATCAAGCAGGTGTGAGATGTCCACAGATCTTAATAAAGTTATTATGATAAAAATACACACAGTACCTATGACATATGCTTTTCCAGAACAATAACACTCAGGTGTATGGCATGAGCTGCTGCATCTTTCACTTGTGATTACTCAAAAACTATTAAAAATGATTTACTAAACCTGAAGCTTTGGAGCTATTAATGTCTAACTCACATTTTCTTTTGAAGAAAGTCATGATTTGTCTTTTTTTTTTTTTTTTGGTGATGCCTTTGACATACATAATGCAGCATTGTTGCCTTTTTTATGCCCATCCACTTTGTGCTCTTTGACTTGATCCATCAGATTTATTGAGCATACTTTACCCTGTGGACCCAGGATAATCATCAGCATGTCAAGAGTCATTCAAGAAACTATTCCCCTCAAAAAAATGTATCTTCTTTTCCATAGTGATGCATTTTGCTAATGTTGAACTGAAAATTGTTAGATTTGATCTGCAGTATTTATAGATCACGATGTCAGTGGAAAAACAAATTTTGCCTTTATCAGGGTATAGCCACAGGCAAAGACTAAGGAACCTGCCCTTAGGTTTCAGAAATTACTCCACTGAACAACAAAATCAGAGCTTTGCGTCTAAAGGGTAACTGCTCACATGTAGTGCAGCTGAAGTAAAAATATTCAAGGACTGTGTAGCCTGAAGCAGACTTTAAAGAGGGCATTACAATGTTTCAGAAAACAGAATTTTGAAAATGCTGAAGGCAGGAAACAAAAATAAATGAAAACATTTCTGTTTGTCTTTTTTTTTAGACATGGTCACTAAAACAGAAAGATCACATAATATTTCTATTACTGGAAATCTCTCATGTTAATCACATGGTTGTTTATGGGCAAAACATGAAAAAAAAAAGTTTAGTAGTTTTTGATGAACTTCAAGTCTTTGTTTAACTGGACATATTCAACTAAACTAAATTAAGTCTTTATGTCAAAATGTAGGTACATCATTTTAAGAAGCAATGTAAATGGTTAAATTTTGTAAAAACATCTAATACTTCTGTACATATTTGAAAAAAATAAATTTCATGCATTTTTTTTTTTTTACCAGAATATAGTTTCGATCAGGTGCTTCCATGTGAACTTTGGGGTGCGACCAACCATTTTGGCTGTAACCTGTAATGTTTTATAGTCTACCACTAATGTGGCAGTACAATAACATCTCATGTGGACACCAGGTCCCATGTTATACAAAATTACCCAAAATGAAACAGTCACTATCAAGAAGTTAAAGTTAGGGACATTAGATACGCCCAACGTGGGGCTCGAACCCACAACCCTGAGATTAAGAGTCTCATGCTCTACCGACTGAGCGAGCCAGGCTTGATGAGAACATTTTCATTTGCATGTGGCAATGCAAACACAGTTGATTTCCAAGCTTGTACTAGTAGTATGACAAAACACTTCTAATGTTTTGGCAAAAGGGCTGAGAACAAATGTTGACCTTTATTAAGTGAATTCAAACATAACAGCCAGTGTCTAAACAAGACTGCTTGAATTACAACCACCGATGTAGTACATATAGTACTACAAAAACCACTGATGATACGTTTGGTCAAAGGGACATGAGTACCTGCAGACCTCTATCAATAGCATTCAACCATAACAATAAGTGTTTCAACAGGTTGAGGGATTTACAGCTCCATTTGCTCAAGCACTGGGAAACAGTCACCATCAAGAACATAAAGTAAGCGAAATTAGATATGCCCAACATGGGGCTTGAACCCACGACCCTGAGATTAAGAGTCTCATGCTCTACCGACTGAGCTAGCCAGGCTTAATGAAAAGGTTTCATCTGCACGTGGCAATGCAAACACAGGTGATTTCCCAGCGGGTACTAGTAGTACGACAAAACACTTCTGTTTTTGGCAAAAGGGCTGTGAACAGATGTAGACCTCTATCAAATGAATTCAAACATAAGTGTTTAAACAAGACTGCTTGAATCACAACCACTGATGGCAGAAGTACTGAGCTGCATAAACCCATTAAGGACATAAAGTAAGTCAAATTAGACCAGACCAGAAACCTCTCCAGGAAGTAAGGGGTAAAGCTTTGAGTCTGGTGCCTTCGACCACTCTGACCTGTGTTGATGTACCATTAGAAAGTACAAAGGCACTGGACCTAATCTTGAGGACTATTTCAATGTACTTGTACTACTACAACAAAACACTGCTGATATGTTTGGCCAAAGGGCTATGAGTACATGTAGACTTCTATAATAGCTTTCAACAATAACACATGTTTCAACAAGGTTGATGGATTAATAGCTCCATTTCCTCAAGCTCTTGGAAACCGTCACCATCAAGAACATAAAGTAAGTGCAATTAGATACGCCCAACGTGGGGCTCGAACCCACGACCCTGAGATTAAGAGTCTCATGCGCTACCGACTGAGCTAGGCGGGCTTAATGAGACTGTTTTATCCGCACGTGGCAATGCAAACACAGATGATTTCCAAGCTTGTATGACAAAACACTTCTAATGTTTTTGGCAAAAGGGCTTTGAACAGATGTAGAACCTCTATCAAATGAATTCAAACATAACAGCAAATATTTAAACAAGACAGCTTGAATCACAACCACTGATGGCAGAACACATATTTCAAGAAGTACTTGGCTGCATAAACCCATTAAAGACATAAAGAAAGTCATATTGCATAGGCCCAACATGGGGCTTGAACCCATGACCCTGAGATTAAAAGTCTCATGCTCTACCAACTGAGCTAGCCAGGCTTCTGTGAGAAATTATTCATTCACCATTGCCAATGCAGAAAAAGTTGACTCTGTAGCTACATCAGCATTGGCGGTGTACATCAGCATTGGCGGTGTAAATCGGCAGTCTGCGGCAATTTTCCATACAACTGATCGTATGTGAAATATAAAATATAGTCAGACCAGAAAAGAATCTTGTGCACAATATGTCATGTGCGGAAGGCAGAATCAAATTAGCCACTGCATGGACAATAAAGAATTTTCACACCAGAAAATTTGCTCTACAGATCAAGTGCATAAATGTTGTCAGGAGTGGGATTTGAACCCATGCCTCCATCAGGAGACCAGAAACCTTGTATAGTACAGGAACTGGTAAACAGTCACCATCAAGAGTGTGAAGTAAGTGAAATCAGAAGTGCCCAATGTGGGGTTCCAACCCATGACCTGTAGATTAAATATTTCCAATTTTTTTTTTAGTAATGTTTTCCTTGTTCACTATATTGTTTTACTATTTTTTCCTCAGTTTCTTTCTTCAGTTTCCTGCTCTCCCACAGCTGTTTTTCTTTCAGTAATTACGCTGCCAGTGATCATCCTTTGTTCTCTTTTGAATTTGTATCTGTTTACTAGTCTGTCTGTTTTTATTTCTGGGGTTATTTCCTGTTTTTTACCTTTGCCTGCTGCTTACAATTACTGTGTATTTTTACGCTTCTAGACATTTCTGATATTATTAAATAAATAAGATTTTCCTATGAGGATCCCTAAACAAGAACAAAACATTCAATAGTCTCCACCTTTGAGAGAAAAGAAAACGTGTCCATGGAATGTGTGATTTCTTTTGTAAATCCAGGAAAAGTTGTTCTCTCCAAATTATGAAAAAAAATAATAATTTGGATTTAAGTAAAGGGACTACCTAAAGTAAGGTGTGACAAGACAACACACTTTATGGTATGGCTTCAGCAGATGGCTTCAATAAAGTTGACAAAAACCTGAGTTCCATCTAAGAAGAAGTAAGACCACCATTGTCTTTCATAGTGGATTTGGTATCCTTTCAGTGATGAGCATTGTTGTGGTCCCAAAGATTCCAACTGGATTTATGGCCCAGCAGTTTAGTTTCACTATCGTAAGGAGTGGTGAACCAAGCTGAAATCTCCCAGAACCGTCTCTAATTAGTGTCATAATAATTGGATGTTTGGATTTTATTTTTATTATTATTTTTTTTTTCCATTTTGATCACTTCTGAGTAAATTGTAATAGTCCACAGCTTTTCTGTGCTAATTATCATTTAGATCCTGCCATGTTAGTTCATTGCTTTGTGTTTAGCTTCTTAGTCATTTCTGAGATTCTGTTTGTGCATTTAGGCTGTCCTCTTAATTCATTGTTAGTCTTGTTATTCTTTTGTGCTTTTGTTCAGTCCCCTGTGTGTTCTTTGTAGTCTCCTTCCCACCTCAACATTCTCTTCTCACATGTCTCACATCCCCCTGTTTAAGGTCATCTGAATCTAGTGACATTGTCCAACCTTTCCTCAGCATTTATGTTGATATTAACACCTTTCAATAAATAGGTGTTTCTGATCTTGTGTATTTGAAGGGTGCTAATGTGGAAAATTCTGGAAAATCTGATTCCAATAATCAGACTTAATCTGACTTAATGCTGAAACTGACTCAAAAAGGTGCTTCAGTAAAGATTTTATTTCGGGGTGTGAAAGTGTTTTATTACAGGATTATGTTTTTAAAATTTACTATGAAACTAATTAGTTGGTTTTTAATGACGTTATCCCAGAAAGAAAAAGAGGTAGATAAAGGTTTGAAATAGTTTGTCTCGTCCTAATTATGACATTACAAAAGCCTGTCATTTTGCCAGAGCTCTTCATGTTTGAGTATGTTTGTATAATTTTGACCCTGTGTGTCAAACTCGTGCACCAGGATCTTCTTTTTTAATTACAATGCGGGGGTTGTGTGCCATGCTATTAATTATCCCCCAAACAAGAGTGTTAAAAAGAAAAACACATTGCAGTAAAAACACAACATTAAGTTTACATTAAATTTGAATAATACATTAATTCAAACATATGACTGGAAGTGGGTTGAAAACAGTTCATTGCTATTTGTCCTAAAAAAAAATGCAGGTTTTTAACACCAGTATTCCATCACCAAACCTTTAATCAAATTATGTCTTTGAATCTTTATTGAAGTTTTAAATGTTTTGTACAGGCAGACAAGGATGAATACAGTTTTCTTGGCTGAGCTAAAGAAAAATCCTATTCTTTTTTGCACACTATATCAAACTAAAAATATTCTCTTTGACAGTTTAGTCAAGAAAGTGCCACAACTTTTCTTCTCTGATCAAACAGAAACAGAGCTCTGGTTGGGTTCCAGTGAAAAGAGAAAGGCTTACATTCCAGACTTTTTAAAACCATGCTTTTTATACATTTATGAAAGATACTTGCAATATCCTGATATGTGAAAATGCATATTTTAATTGCTTTACATTTATCAAGTTCAGTAGTATTCTAAAAAAAACTATTTTATTACTTGTCACAGTATCATGGTTATTTATAAAATTGACCTATAATAATAATAATAATAATAATAATAATAATAATAATAATAATAATAATAATAATAATAATAATAACAAAAGTTACTGCCTTGAATAAAAGTTACTTATGTTTCAAATTGTTATTTCCAATTGTTTACCAATGTTCTTCTGGCACCCCAGCTACTGGTGTATATCCTTGTTTTGTATGTTTTATTGAACAATTATCTTTAAAATAGCAACAACATTTTCAAAAATATATAGTTTATTGTTTACCTGTTGCTACTTAGTTGAAACGGTCAACTGTTGGGTTCAGGTACGCACCTTGACTCACAAAATCTAAGGTAAAGCTGTGAGTTTGTTATTTAGACCACTGACTCCCAATGTTGTGGTCAGCAACCCACGTAGGGTCACGGATCAACAAGTGTGGGGTCTTGAGATCCTCTAAATCAAACTAAACAACAAAAATTATGACGATAAAACACATTTCCGTTATATTTAACGAGGTAAAAACAGCACTTAGAAATAAAGAAAACCAATGCGTTGATCGACTTTATTGAGATGCTTGTATGTTTGGGTCATGAGTCTGTTCTGCTATCGTTTTGCAAGTCAGAAGCTGAAAAGTTTTACAACCTCTGATTCGAACACCCTGAAAGTCTGAACCCAATGAGAATGTCCACTGTCATCAAACTCAAATATGCTGTTGACTGATAAAACAAAAGAATGAGCTAACTCTACCCAGAGATGGCATACAAACATTTCGGTGGTCCACATCTTTCACAACAGCAAGCTACTCTAACAATCCACAGCTCTCTAAACAACAGAAACAAACAGAGATAAACTCATGTTTGTTGGGTGTTCAGACCCCTCCTCCATATCGGGGGGGGGGGGGGGGGGGGGGGGGGGGGGGGGGGGGGGGGGGCGGGGGGGCGGGGGGGGGGGGGGGGGCGGGGCGGCGGTGTGGTGGGGGTGGGGGGT
>CAEGAD010032613.1:0-110856 GCA_903067055.1 Poeciliopsis paucimaculata
TTGTTTAGTTTTTATCCAAGTACATTTTTTGTTGATAGAGACTGAGAATCCATTTTATTTTTGTTTTTGGTTGTTTTCCAGTGTTAAGCATTCTTTTGAAAATAAAGTGTATCTATCTTTGGCATGCATTGTTACATCATTTCCATTAAATCCGTGTAAAAAGGTCTTCAAACAATATTATCGTTTATCGCAATAATTTTTGAGACAATTAATAGCTCAGGAAAATTTGGTATCGTGACAGGCCTATTTGCCTCTGTGGTTCGGTTTTACTACATACTTCTTGCTACTTTATACCTGGTATGGTGCAAATGATGGGCGTTGTAGCCAAAAGAAAAAAAAAACTCCCAATTTCTTTATTCTTTTTTTTTTTGTCTCGCTTTGTTTTCTAAAAAAGAAATTACAACTGACAGAAAAGCGTTTTAAAAAGTGGCTTTTATTTCAGCCACTCATTCTGTGAGTTGTAAGTAATGGAGCCAGGTTACAAGAACTTTTGTTTAATCATGAGAATATTGTCGTAGTATTACCATGATAAAGATGCTATATTACCAAAAGAACATTTTCAAATTAAAAAATTGTAGTTTTTGTGACGGAACAAAGCTTGGATAGGGCTATCAAAATCTGACTTGTCCACCGGAGTCCATGTGGTTTTCTATGGCATACTCAGATGTTGCTCAATCGCTTCAAGGTCCTGCTATTGACTATAATTTGATTCTGATGTGTTAAATTTTCTTATCTCTAAATCCAATACCAAAGTTGTCCTGATATTAGAGTTTGTGATGAAATTATCATCACAAAAGCAGCACGCTCAGGTCAGCTTTGCTGACATCGCTCTGAACAATAAAAACTCAAAGAGAACATTGATGGGGAAAAAAAAAAATCCAGATTTTTCCAAAATTAAAATTTTCATAAATTTAATGAAATTAAAGCCTACGTGATGCAGAACCTTCTAACCTCTGTCTTCCACCCTCAACCCCATACAGACACGTTTGAAATGGTTTCAGAAGACGAAGAAGGGAAGCTGATGTTTAAGGTCAACTACCACTACATGTCTCAGGTTAAAAACGCCAGCGATACCAACAGTGCGGCCAGATCGCGGCGCCTTGCCCAGGAGGCCGTCACCCTGTCCACATCTCTCCCTCTGTCGTCCTCGTCCAGTGTCTTTGTCCGCTGTGATGAGGAGAGGCTCGACATCATGAAGGTAATGTGAAAGCATGAACTCATCATTAAACTGCCTGTGCGTTGTCATGTATGCGTTTACCATGCAGCAGCTTCACTGATGTTTGAATGAACGTCCCTCAGCTGCTGATCTAAATGTCCAGATGTCTCTGTTTGACTGAGTGTTGACAGCAAGATTCTCAGTAAGAAACTCACTCTGAAGGGTTGAAGATTTCCAACATCATGGGAGGAGTCACCTTTGTTTGTGGGAGGAGTCAGCTGTCTGTGGGAGCTGACTCCCACAGACAGCTGTGGGAGTCAGCTGTCTGTGGGAGTCAGCAAAATGTTGACAGACACAGCTGTCAACATTTTGACAGCTGTGTCTGTGGATTCTCTGATCTAAGAGGCTCAGCTAGAGCAGCTGTCTGGCAGTGAGGAGTTTATTTCCTTACCCTCCTGTCCTTGGAGACGACAGTGAACCCCATGTAAACTTTGATGGGGGGAGAGGGAGAGAAGGCTGGTGAATGCGACAGGAATGTCCTGATCAGGAGTTTCTGACCCCAGTACTTTGAATTATTTAAAATTAGATGTTGGCTGATACTGAGTCCCAGCTCAGTGCTTAATTATATGTAACATTTTGGCCACTGCTTTTCTGTCAGATACTTTATTTCTGTCTCAACTTGTTCAGCGACTTTATTGAGTCTTAGCTGAATGGTGTTTTCACTGCTCTAAGGTCAACCCCCTGTGTTGCATTGTCTTTGTCCATTTTTCCAGGACATGCACATGGAAACAGGCTGTTATTGTTCCGAAATGCTCTGCACCTTTCACAGCTGCAGGTATCAGGAGCTACGTTTTGTTTTGCACTCCTGATACCTGGTTAGTATTAATAAAATATAAAGGAAAAAAACAGTTGCTGAAAAAATATGGTACAATATTCCTGGGGTTAGTGACATTCCTTGTGTCCAGGGAGACTAAATAAGTGCTGCACGATCAACTTATAGTATTGCGTCATGTGTCTGTCTCCACACTGGTCCCCAAGCAGCCGCTGCTGCTGTCCATCACTGTCCTGGCAGCTCAGTCACTGGGAAAATGCTGCTGCATCAAATTTATTCAGGTGGGAAGGATTTCTTGTCTGTTGTCAGGTCTTGTGGTGCTTTGGAACAAGCAACATTTTGACATTCTCCTTTAGTATAACTGTTGTATATCATCTTCATTGATGATTCTTTGTTTATCACCCAGAACTATGCAAACTTTTCCTGTGATTGAGCTGCTACTGCTGTGTGAGCAGAACAAATAGATATTTTTTGTTCCCCTGGAAGTTTTTCTGCTGCAATTCTTTTCTACAAGTAATTTTAAAAAAAAGTTTATTAGCAGATTTTAATGAAAAACATTTTACTTCACAGCTTTATAGAAGCGTCTTTGTTTTGCAGGTGGATTGTGTAAATAATGTCATGTTTGGGTCGGCCCTCTGTGTCCCGTGTTTCCAGGTTCTCATCACTGGCCCAGGCGACACCCCATATGCCAATGGCTGCTTTGAGTTCGACGTGTATTTTCCCCAGGACTACCCCAACTCCCCTCCCCTGGTCAACCTGGAGACCACCGGCGGACACAGCGTGCGCTTCAATCCAAACCTCTACAATGATGGAAAAGTACGTCCGCCTTTTGTTTTTCTTGTAGTGTAAAACGTAAAAGTTGATTTCCAAAAATCTACTGAATTCTGAAACTTCCTGAATCTTGACTTTATGTTCATTCTTTCTCCTTTTTATTTGTGTTTAACTGAATCTTTGGAGTAGTTTTATTTCTTGTTATGCAGATGATTACAGATGGTGCATTTCTAAAGATGTCACCAAGTCTTACTGATTTGAGAAATTATAAGAATGAATCTTTTAGTTTTTTTCCAGACATTTATAAACATGTTTTGCCTCGTCGCCGTAGAGTCCTTCATTTGTGAAGAAGGTCCAAACTCTGAAGTTCTGCACGAGTTACTCCTCCTCATGAATTTGTTTAATGGTCCCTGACAGCCACTTTAAGGAATTACTGGGACTTTAAACGTCAGTGGTAGCGATTCATATTAGTGATGGATGAATAGTGAACTGTAGAAGAATTCTAATCATTTTGATGCACAGGGATAAATAATTGTCCAACAAATTATAGTTTTACTCATAACCTTTGACAAAGAAGGTTTAGTCTGAACCAGCAGAATAGCTGAACAGCTAGCTAAACCAGACAGGTTTAGATTCACTTAGAGATGGATTGATCAAAGGAGAGCAGGTTTCTTCACCAGGTTTTCTTTCATTGGCTCCTTACATCTGACTTCCAATGGCTTTCTTTTTAGACTCATCGCTGTTATTGAAAGAAGATAGCTGAGTTGTATTCCCTCAGTTACAACGTCCATCCCAAAGAGTGGTGTAACCAACATGAACCAGCCATTCAGTGTGTTTATGTGACCAGACTTTGTTTTATTCCTTCATTCTGTTGTTTGGTGTAGTGTTGTAAGAATCTGAGTAGAAGCAACACCCCACATTATTCTAAGAAAGAGAGCAAACCTGTCTGCTCAGAGTGTCCTTAACCCAAGGTTATTCCTCAGTCTACTGACTTCCGCTTCCACTGCGGTTTTTAGGACTTTGTGCTGAGATTGATCCCTGAATGCTTTCTGTCCAGGTGTGTTTAAGTATCCTCAACACCTGGCATGGGAGACCAGAGGAGAAGTGGAACCCCCAGACCTCAAGCTTTTTACAGGTAACCAGGACTGCTGTTATGTTTTAGTAATTGAGTAGTCTATTGATTATTCTTACAAGTAATCGGATAAAAAAAAAAAGATTAAATATTGGTAAATCTAATATAACAGTGTCACTATCGGATATCAACATCAGTCCAATTTTTCAGATTTTAGCATCCTAACAATAACTTTTTGTAGTTTGGAGAATTAACTTGTGACAATAACAGCTCACTTCCTAAGTTAACCTGAAGAAAAGCTGTATAAAGATCTGAAATTATATTCAATTTAATAATAAACAGGCAAGCTCACAAATACACTGATAAAAAATGTCTATACTCCAGCTTTTAGTTTATGAATTATCTTCAGTCAATTTAATAAATGAACTCTCACCTTGCCCAGACATTTATACCTTTTCTGTCCATGTTAGTGACGGGATTTGTGTGTGACTTCATTAGTCACACACAGAAACTCATCTACCAGCTATGTACCGTCACAATGCGCTCCGTCATCGTTTTTTGAGACAAGGATGATATGAAATTAATTTTCCAATTTGACGGTAAAGCCACACATCTTAACCACAGCCGCCCGCTGTGTTCAGTCTATCTGCTCACATGTATAAATATACCTGCAGGGCTCTTCGCCACCACCAGGAAGCACCTCCTGGAGGACAACAGCTGCCGTACCCCAGGCATCGCGCCAGTCATTTTAAGGATGCTTATTGGTTCCCTGAAAAATGATAGAAATCCGGACAATGTCATCAATCGATAAAATTCTCCCAGACCAAACTTGAAAACTAGACTGTTGCTCCTCATCCAAAGTCATCTTTTTCATTTAGTTTATTTGTGTAGCTCCAATTTACAACATGTCATCTCAAAGCACTTTATAAAAAAGTCGGCTCAAACTTGAAAAGCTGTGAAATAGCCCTTTATTACACTGGTAAATAGAAAAGCAGCTTCAGTGTTGTTGTTTTCGTGATTTATGGAACAGACATAAAAAAGTGAACTACGTAAGTGGTTTGTTGTGAAATGCTCAGACTGTTAATAACACTGTTGTAAAAATTTTGACATTCAAGTCTGAAAAACACCTAAGCCACAACAGTCTGCGCTTTTCTTTATTAAATGAAGATGAATTATGAATGGTACAGCAGCTCATTTATAGCTATACGGAACTCCTGGACACTAGTTAGCCACTCTGGACCAGTTTGACACAGCCACACTGTTATTTGGCCCCGTTCTGCACATAATCACAATCTTTCTCCAGTACAAGTATTGATTGTTGTCCAGGGGAGCTGGAGCATTTGAAAATGGATGTCTTTCTTTCTTCTTTACAATCCACCCCCCTTTGCAGAGATGGGGAGTACATAGAGATGTCTCCTTTGATTATTATTCCAGTTAGCATTCTATAGATCAATAATGGAAATCAGGAGGATGGTGAACTGGAGACAAGGGGCAGGGGGCGGGGTTGGTAATCATCCATATTTGCTTCAAGATGGGGCAGATCTCTTTGTGATGGATGCTTGGGGCTGAAATCTGTTGCTGTCGTCTAAGACCAGCAGGCAGGCCATCAAGTTCACCGCCAACATTTTTGGCTCTGAACCAACAGAGTGATGACGAAGGACATCCTCAGTCTCTGCAGGACAGGCCAAGTCATTTATTGGCTGTTAATGAAAAAGCTTTAAAGAATGCAGTGCTAAAATGTGGCCAAATTGTTCCCTGCCTTTGTCAGACTGTTCTACGCTGGTCCGACTCTGCCAAGATCATTTCATGGGTTTCACAGTTAAAAGACGGCAGACTACTTCACTTCCAGCCGAAATAAAGGTTAAGTTATTAAAACGTTCCTCTGGAAGCCAAGTCAGTTGCCTCTTAGTAGCAAGAAGTTGTTGGGAAATTTTCCCAACAACTTCTTGTTGTTAGGAAAATTGTTGTTGTCTGAGCAACGCCTTCCGTGGGATTTGAAATAACCCCGCCTCCTTTGTTTCTAAATCTGCCGCAGGTGCTAGTGTCTGTGCAGTCCCTCATCCTAGTGGCTGAGCCCTACTTTAACGAGCCGGGGTATGAGCGTTCCCGCGGGACCCCCAGTGGCACCCAGAGCTCTCGAGAATATGACGGCAACATCCGGCAGGCCACGGTCAAGTGGGCCATGCTGGAGCAGATCCGCAACCCGTCGCCGTGCTTCAAGGAGGTAAGACTCATACTTTCACAAACACAGTAACATCTTTGAGTAGCCATTTGGGTCTGAGGCTAAACAGTTCTCTCCTGTTCATTTTAAAGGACAGCTGAATCTTGTTCTGGTGTTCAAGCACATATGTTGAAGGAATGTTATTGTGCATCATCCAGGATTTCTTATGGTCTATAGCAGGTTGTTCTGAGTAACAGACTAGTCAGACATCGGCCAGCATCTTGTGGCTGTTCTACTGCTTCGCATGATATCGCTACATGATGCTAGTTCCTCAGTCCAGTCTCACCCTTACAGCTTTTGGTCAGTAGAGCTCTGTGACTATGTATCCAGGTGTTCTGTGTCAGGTAGTGGAAGAATTTTAAGGTTGATTTTGTTTTCCTGCTTTTACGTTCTTAAAGTAATTTACAGATCTCGGGGAAAGTTGAGACATTATTTCAAAAACTGAACTATTTGTCAAACTGTTACTTTACATAGTAACAGTTTGACATTGATTGCTTTTAGAAAGCAAAGCTTTTTCAAAGTGAATATTTATCCCAAATATAAACTCCACATATCGAAGCTTTCCACTCACCTAACTGACTTTTTAGCATAACTGCAGGCATGCTAAAACTTTGCTAATTTTAGCATAACTGCATCAGGCACACTTTAAATGTTCTATGTAGGACTGTGGACGGGTGTTTTACATGTTTGATTGGTGACCTTGAAAAATCTGTGAACATTTGTTGACGTTTTCTGGATTGTAAAATGCTCTGGAAGGCACATTATTTCAGATTTTATCCTACATCGTGACTGAGTCAATATTCAACAAGAAAAAAAAACTTCCTAGCTACCTCTACCTCTATTATCCATCTCTTTAATAAATCGCAGCGCTTCTCTACAACACTTGAATAATGACTGCTAGTCACTAATAGGTCAATCTTATTTAGAAATCAGTACTGAGTACCTAGCAGTCATAACATTTTTAGTCCTTATTGCTTTGTAAATAAAATGAAATGACCTGCCATGCAGACAGGAGTTAGCCTGCGCTGTCAGCAGCGTGCATGGCTTTCTGAGCACACAACGTTTTGACTTCTGTCTGCTATCCTTAAGCGCGGGAGATGAATGAGGGTCGGCTAATGCAGGGGTCCTTTCTGCAGCGCTGCTGATGCCTCCGTCAAGTCCTTCACTGGTGCCGGCCTGTCCTGTCACTCCTCATGAGACGCCATCTTAAGCACTTAGAGTTATGGCACATAAATGTCAGTGTTAGGAGTGGCAGTGAGACAGGATTATCTTCAGAGTCTCTCCTCTGATAAAATTGAGGCTTTTTTTCCTCCCCTAAAATAACTTGATTCTTGTTGGATTGTTTTCACAGAACCAGTTAAATGTTCAAAGGACTGAATTTATGTATTTATTGCAGTCTTTCTGGGTGATCACCGATCTTTAAAAAGCATGACCTGCTGTTTCCGACTGTAGTCAATACCAATTTTTTGACAGTTATATTTTTAGAAGGTCACAAAACACCTAGTATGTTCCAGTACTAATGGAAAACATTGAACGATACCCACAAAATGATATGAACTGTGAGGTAGTGGTCTCAAACATGAAGTGTTTAGAGTATTGATATCCAAACTACTAAATTAACCAAAGAAAACAGTTAATTTGGTTTCTTTACTTTTTCATTTTTCACATTTAAAAAAAGTCTCCAGAAATGGCTCTAGAGAGATGGGTCTGAAGATTCTCTAAATGTATCAACAAAGTCGTTACGTTAGCAGCAGTGGCGTGTAGTTATTCTGAATATAGCTGAATTTTTTTTTTTAGAGCTCTTGATTTACTTTTGTTTTTGCCTGTCGAGTTTCAAATAGTTCATTAGCTGGGTAGAAATGTTGTTTTTAAAGCTCTCCATCTGTCTCCAGCTTAGTGAAAAGCAGGGGAAGTGTTTACAACACGTGTGACCTTGAAACGAGGATGGCTGCCACGCCCCTCTCTGTTGAACAGAGGCATCCTGGGTGGTGGGCGGAGGATTGATAGAGGATAGAGGAGGATTGATAGTGTAGGAATCTGAACAGGACAGATAGAGAATGTTTCCTAAAGCTCCTCTTTGCTTCTCTTCTCCTGGTGAACGGCGAAGCAGACCGCCTCCACCACCCCCACGTTCCCCATTCCAACAACCCCGCAGCAGCTACAGACCCATTGTCAGAACACTCGCTGCATGCTGATGACACAGCATGACGACTGTTGCTAGGACATGGACCGGGGTTGTGGTGGGGATGAAGGGCAGTAAAACTGGAGACTTGAACAGAGCTGAATGGCGTCCTCCATCAAACGCTGTGAATGTCGTACTGACATAGCGAACAGCCTGAACAATTTAAAAAGTGAAAAGGCATTGAGCCTCATTCACAGTTGCAGTCCTCAGTCATGATGAGCCGAATTATGATTCCTGGCGAACAAAACGGACAAGCAGCTCCTTCTTCGTATGAGAACCGTGAACACTAAGGGTGCGCCGATCTAGAAATGTTGCTAAATATAGCAAGAAAGTTGATAACAGTGAGGTGACTGTTGTTGACTGCTAACAGTCAGACATGACCTGGTGGGAGGGGCTACCTGTCAAACCTCTCTCACAGCAGAGCCAGAGAAGACACTGGCTGATTTTTTTTTTTTTTTAAATCGGTGGATAAGATCAGCTTCACATGTAAGTATGGGCCAATCCCTGGTCTCCCAAAATGAAAGAAATCTGGGCCGATTTATGGGTGCAGTCTTAGTGAACACATCCAATACAGAACGGTTCTGACTCCCAGCTTCCAGGCTTTTCCAAAGTCACATTCCTCATTTGTGTATGCTACCTAGGTTAGTAAAGCCGGTTCTGAACCTGGTTCTGGTTCTGGTAGCTCGCAGTTCCTACTAATAAACAATTATAAAAATCCCTTTCAAGTTTTGGATCTGCAATAAGTATCAGCTACTTTATTTGCTTGATTTTAGGTTGTTTTCTGATTTGCGACTAATTGTGAGTTTCCCACATGTCGAAAAGTTTGGACACCCCTCCGCTGGAGGGAACCAGAGGAATGGAATCAGCTGGGAGGAACCTGATTGGTTCCTCTCTAGCAGGAGTTCCTGTTGGTTAGCTGACAGCACAATGAAGAAAATATTTGAATGATTTGTTCCAGATGCTTGTTTGGCTTCCTTTTTCTAACAACAAATCAAACTGGATCAATGTGTGAACCTCCGTTTTCTATGTTTTATTATTGAGCTAACCTATATAAAAATGTGCATTAATGACATTCTTTGGAAGAATGGAGATAAAATGTTTAAGAAAGCTTCTCTCTCTGAAGCGGACCGTTCAGTCTGGTTGTATCAAGCGATGTGGGAGTGACTGATGTGAACGGTGTGTGTGCAGGTGATCCACAAACATTTCTACCTGAAGAGAACCGAGATCATGTCTCAGTGCGAGGAGTGGATCGCCGACATCCAGCAGTACAGCAACGACAAGCGGGTCGGCCGCACCATGTCCCACCATGCAGCTGCTCTCAAGGTAATCTCACTCAGTCAGAACACACACACACCTACACACACACACACAAAGACCAGTTCTGTTCAGCTGTTGGTTGAATCAGTTTAACATGTTAGAACAGTATTAGCTTCATGTTTTGAAGGAAATATTTGTGAAGCTCTTGAAGTGGTGAATGTGACAAGACATGGGGTCTATATAGGTTGACTTTAGGGCTGTTATAAATCATTATTTCAGTAATCAGTTAATCGAGTAATCTGCTAAAAAATTGTTTAACAAAATAGAATATTAGTAAATTCTGCCATAACAATAATATTAATATGGAATATCAGTATTGGCCCAAATTTTCATATTTGAGCATCCCTATTGCTTAGAAAATTAACCTGGAGCAAAAGTAGCTAATTTTTTAAGTCAACCTGAACAAAAATTACAAACAGATTTGAAATGATTTCCAATTTGATAATAAAAGTAACACATTTGAAGAAAAAAATATTCCAGTCTTTAGTTTCTGTTTTCATCTGTAGTCAGTTCAACAGATGAACTCTCACTTTGCACAGCCGTTTATAGCTCTGCTGTTCATGTGAACATCAGGAGCTCAGTTTATCTCAGCCCATCTTTTCCCAAAAAGCGCTGAAAACCCGAACATGTCCTAGGAAAAGAGCATGTTTGGTCACTATATTGTGCTAACAGCAGTTGGTATTTGTCAGCAACTCACTGGTGGAAGCGAGAGCGTTGTGCAACTTAAACAACTATACAGCCAGAGGACATGGCGCTAAATAGTAAACCAAATAATAAACCATAATTCCTCGAAGAATTTTAATAAATGAGGGACTCAAATCAGTCAAAGACCTTGTTCAGTTAAATTCAAAACGGTATCATGAATTATATTCTCATCAACATTTCTATCCAAGGCCATGATGATTGGAAGTGAAGCAGGTTTACATTTATTCCATCAGGAGGAGGAGGTGCAGGTTAAATGACAGACAATATTCTTCAGGTATCTTTATCAGGTCCAGGCCAGAGGTGTTGCCTAGGTGACCCATAATCCTGGGACCTGTTGTTGCTGGATAGTGAACATTATCTCTCATGAGTGTAACGCTGCATCTCCTTAAATTCGAAAGATCATCAAATTTAGTGGAGTACTGTTGATAATTTGATGCTCCTGCGTTATGTAGATTCATCACATGATAAGTCTGGAAAACATTTTGGGCTGCACAGTCAGGAGGAAGATGACTGATTGGCAGAGGTCCAGCAGGCTGTCCCGGTTAGCCACAAACCGTCTAAAGAAGGTGGTTGTTCGCAGAGTTCATATTAAGAGAAAGTTCGGTGGAGGAAAAACTAGTTGCAGAAAAAGGGGTAAAGTCAACGGGGGTAGCAGCCTTAAGAGGAGGATGGAACATTAACTGTCTGACGATTGTTGTGGCCATTTATGTTAAATTTAGTGAATTGTAATTTCTGCAAAATATAGAATATACTAAAGTTGGTTAAGAAGCAAAATCTATAATTAATTCTTATATTTGGACTTGTTTAGATCATTTGGTAACTGTTAGACAATGGTGTTGAAACTGGAAGTCATTTCGGTAAACTAGCTCCTCTGACTGTCTCAACCTTCCTGCTGCAGCTCTCAGGCCTTATGAGGTCCAGCCCAGTCCTCGCCCTAAACCTGGCCACCTGACAGCTGGATGTTGTGGTCATGTTTGGGTGAACAACAGCCCCCCTAATAAATGTATGTGTGTGTGCGTGCGTGTGTGTGTGTGTGTGTGTCCTTGCAGAGACACACGGCCCAACTGAGGGAGGAGCTGCTGAAGCTGTCCTGTCCCGACGGCCTGGAGCCCGACGGAGACGAGTTCTCTGAGAAGAGCGCCGCGCTCATCCTCAAAGACCTGTCCAGTCAGGACGCAGAGAAACCCACCGGCAGTCAGGACAGCCACTGCAGCGAGGGCCAGCTATGAGCCCACCCAGTCACCCCCACCCACCAGGCCACTCGGACCCCACTGACCCTCCTGCCCCATCTTTTCCAGTACCTTCGGCCCCTCACCTTCCTCTTTCTGATGATTACTCTTTAAAGACTGGATGGTTTTGAGAGGGCAAGCCATCACTTTGTCAATATTTGTATGTAAAGATCTAATTGCAGAATAGTAGTGGAGGGAGCTCGAGTACCAGAAGCCGATGAGACAAACTCTGAACTATGCTATGCCCTTATTAAAGAGTCAAGAAAAACTTTTATTCACCTGTAAAAGACTGTAAACATTTTGTGCTTTTTTTTTCCGATTGTGAAATAACCACTGATTGGTATGTTATTAAACTTGTTTATGTATACATAATGGCAGAGGAAAAATGACAGATTATATAAGGGAAACTACCTTTAGAGAAGAATGTTTACTGAATGTTAAGTCCTTTTTTTTTCTGTTTATTTTTTTTTGGGGGGGGGGGTGTTTTTGGGACTGTTAGAGCGGTGATAGCTGGAATCAAGGATATATTGGTCATTCTTAAAGCATATTATTTAAAAGAAGAAAACACACAGGAAAGTGACTCTCAGAAAAACCTCTGGAGACCCCACGCTACCTTTGATTTGTCTTGGATCATATCCACTTCAATAAGGTTTGAGATGGACATTTTTAACTCATGTTATATCCCTTTTACAGGCTCCAAATTAAAAGGCTTAACCACACTCTGGATCGACATTTGTCGCCTCTTAGAACTTCTCCATGACTGCTTTCCATTCACACGACTGTAGACGGCCAGATCGGGAAATGTACTTTAAAGGCTTGTGCATGTGTCTGTGTGTTTTCTGTGCGTGTGCAACAATCCCCCGTGAGATACAAAAGCTGTGATGTGCCTTTGATCTACACCATACCACCAAATACTCCCAACAGAGTACCTTTGCTGAATAATCTGCTATTTCTACAGAATTCTGCTCCGTCTAGCTAAAGAAAACTGCTTTGATTTGATTTTATTATGTTGAAACAGCAGTGGAAAAAAAAAAAAGCACTTTCTATTTTACTCACTCCTTAGTACAGTAACATAATCCTTTTGCTAGGACATTAAATGGAGCTTTAAAATATGGACTGATTGTGCGAATGCTTATTTTTTGTTTTTAGCAGGACGTCCACTTCTGACCTGCAAGAGCTTGTTTTGTCACTGAAAGTAAATTATAGTCTGTGAGACAGAGGCTAGCAGCCAAGTTCTGAGTTTTACTCTAAAGCTTCTCATATGTTCACAAAATAGTGATACATTTCCAGCATTCATGACAGTTTATCTCATGTTAGGGTAGGGCTGGATGGACACATTACCAGTATCAATACATCTGATAGCATATTCACTGAACTCCAGTCCAGAACCTCACAGCATTCTGGGAGATGTAGGCAGAGGAAAGGCTTTAACTGCTCAACCTCTTATGACCGGGTAAACAAGGTGGGTGGCATCAACTCGCTCAGTCTTTGGTTACCTAGCAACAACCTGTAGAGTAACATGTGCAGCAGCAGTTTCATGTTTTGCCTCCGTACCTTATAACTGCATGGAGTGAAAACGGTCATGCCACCAGCTTAGCAGTATTTTAGATATTTAAAAAGATAATTATATATTGGCGATTATCAACTTCAATTAATATGAAACGCTTACATCGTGATATGTTTTTCAGCCATATCGTCCTGCTCTATGACGAGATATATTAATAGTTTTCACAGAAAGGTGAACCTACTGAAAAGTCCAGTCTCCGTGTTCAGTTCTTGGTTAAAACAAATATTGTTTGCATGAATTCCTGCATCAGTGCAGCATGGCATGGAGGTTATGGTGGTCTTCAGCTTCTTTGCACTGCCAGCTCTGGTGTTTGTAACTTTGACTGGTGGAGATTTAAAAGGAGGTGGAGTTACTTAAGAATTGCAGGTCACATTTGCACCAACATTATAGTACAGTGGCAGAAAGAAGCTGCCCTATAACCTGTTTTCACTGGTCAGACCATGAAAACAGGTTATCAAAAATAAATAAACATTATTTACACACCCCTGACACTAAAGCAATAAATGGTACCAATACATATATACATGCATAAATCTTGAGGGCAATCAAAGAGTAAATGACTCTTAAGAGCATTAACCTTTCTAACTGACATGGTATGCTCCAGGAGCCTTTCAGCACCACATAGACATGTTGTCTGACATGTTGGACAACTTGTCCTGTGTGTCCAACTGAGGGTGTGACATACCATATGAGCCTCAGTTTCAGCAGCCAGGACTTTGCGATACATATCCCACATGGAAGACCTCAAGCACAAGATGGTTCTCCAGCTTGGTCTTCGTATTGAGCAAGTCCATAGATTTCAGGATGACATTCCTTGGGAGACCCAGAGTCGTTTTTCTGCAGGCAGGTTTTGACCATGGTATTCTTGGAAAACCCTGTGGTTATCCTGTTTTGGGACACGGGTTTCCAGCATGGCCTCCTTCCCACCCTGGACAGTGCTTGGGCACTTTGTGAAGGAACTGCGGAGCCTGTATGAGCACAATGACGAAGTTGCCCGGTACGACATTTGTTGGAGGTCATTTCAAATGGAGCTGGCGTTAGAGGAACTGTTTTATGGGTGTCTTCAATCCCCGTCAGACTTTCAGCTGAGTGTGAGCCTTGGGACTAACACCACGAACCCCAAGAGCCTTACTCATAACAGGCTTTATAGGGTTGGCGCCACACTCAGCTGGAAGTGCTGGCGAGGCCCCGCCGCCCTTAGAGCTTTCGACACGAAACAAGCTCCAAACCAAGCATCTGGAGTAGGTAGGCTGTGTGGCAAACCTTGAGGTCTTCTGTGAAGATCTGAGCACCAAGAACAGCTTCCCAGCACAAACACTTTTGGCAGAGCTAAGGAGACACTCCTCAGTAGAGTGGAGCTGAGGAAACACACAAGGAAAGGTGTGAAAGAGATCATGCCTGGGGAACTAGTGGTATGTTCCATTGACGTTATTTCCAGCTGCTGGAAGTTGCAGGTGGGGATTGTCGCGTTTACAGCGTTCCAGCTAACATAATTGGAGAAGTTGGGATTCCAATATGAATCCCAAGTAGAAATTGTCAGTAGTACCTCTTACAGATGTTTTTTTCCACATTCAAACTGTACTTTTAATGTCTTTAGTTTGCAGTCGCTACATGTAACTGATTTTAGACTCACTCTTAAGGGCTCGACATATGGGAGGCAGCATCACTTCCTCTTCATTCATTTTCTATGGAAGGAGTGTTAAGAATCACCTGCCCTCCTCCAGCCAAGAGGCAAGCAAAATTTGTGCATACGAATTTTTTAGTTGGTACACAGACAGACTAGCAATATGTCACAGGAAGTTGAAAATATGTACATTTTGTCACCTCACTGGTGTTGCCACAGTGTCGCGTGTGTTGGGTTCACATCGAATAGGTGAAACTGTCGCTTTTTGCTACCATTCGTAGCTCCCCGTGAGTGGAGCCCACTACAAGTGTAATGTAAACATGTTTTTACCTCAACTTACTATTGTTGATATGAGGAGCGGCCATATTAGCTCTCAAAGTCAGTCTGAAAAGTGTTCCAATAGAAATATGAAAACAGGATTAAAACCAATCTGAATTTAAAGCTTCTTTTATTTCCATGTTGTACATATTTTCTGAGAGGGAAGTCTGACTTAGGGGGTGGGGGGGATTGTTTCAGTTGATTTTTACATTTTTTTTGTTTAAAGTCCTGACTACAAATAGAATGCAACATATTCTGCGTAATCTCATCAAACATATGTATGTCACATATGTGCTTATCAAAAATGGCCAACACAAAATAGCTTGAAAAAATTAAAACCACATTCACCCCCAAACATTTCAGTTATTCATTTATTTTGTCCCGTTTTTAAAAAGATGACTTTACTTTTCTCACTCTTGTGTATTTGTAATTGAACTGTGTACGTAGAGATATTAATATCCCCGACAGAATATAAAACTTAAGCAAAATATGAAACAAACAATTTGAAAACATTATCATTGTGCATCAAATTAAGCAAAACCCTAACTTGTAGCGATGAGCAGCAGAGAGCTGCTTTTCAGTAGGATCAGCATGACAGTGTTTTGCCCTGAGCCCCGATAGAACTGGATCCGCCTCTGCTCCCGCTTGCAGACTACCGTCGAACGTTTTCATTGCTTTTCCCAGAATGCAACGCGCATCTGTCATGGCCGCTCACTGACGCTTCTTTCGGCACATGGAAAGCTAGAAACAATCTCTGCGCTTCGCCTCAGAGTCCGGGACCGTCCACGGGAGATCCAGCAGTAACGAAGCGAGCAGCCATGTCGCTCAGCGTGGAGCTTCCTGTGCTGAGAGGCTTCCTGACAGCCAGCGAGGCGACGGACTGGACACAAAACATCTGTCCTGATGCAGGTGAGACACCCATGCATTTGTTTCACGGGGTTAACGCCTCCTCGGCATCCGATTAATGATGCCTTTAGGGGCCATTCATTTTATTTCCAACATACTGGCTGACATGTTGTTATGATAGGATGGAGAGTCTGGAGGCGACAGTGTCGGAACTAAATGTCTTGGCTCTATTTGCACAGCGATAAGGGTTAGAGGCGTGTATGTTTATACTTGTAAAACAAAACGGGTTTCTACAGAGAGCATCATCTGTCTTAGTCGGTCTGTTCTGTTCGGTTGGCTGTTAGTAAGTGATGGTTTTCCACGTTAAATCTCGTCGCTGAGCAGTGGTTCAGATAGCTAACGATCAAAGGAAGAGCCGACCCCGTTGACCGTCTCGTGCTCAGTCTCTGCGCTCTCACGCGGCATCTCAACCGGACCGCGAGAACATGGAGACCAGGGACAGATGTGGGACCAAGCTTGTGGTATGTCAGGGGAGGGAACCTTATATGATGTGAAAAATCTTGAGTTGGTGTTAAATTAGAAAGCTCCTACCGAGCCGTGCCTCCATGACGGTCCTCACACCCCTAGCGCCCAACAAGGCATGTTTGGCGACCTTTATTCCCACTCGGATTCCTGAATATTCCCACCGTATCGTGTTAAAGGTTGTTCTCTGTAATCAGTCTGTCACCCAGTGGCGCCTGAACAGTGGAGAACAATTCTGTTTCTTCTTCTTCTCTCATTCGCGACGAGCCAAGAAAATCCCAGTTCAAATGAAGAACATTGTTAGTCATTTTTTACTGGGCCTATTGCTTTTATGGGCAGTAATTATTTTTAAAGTGAATCTGTAAAACTGAGGCATTAACTCAATGTGATAAAAAAAACTGGGGTGCACCTAACCTTTGTTTTGTCTCACCAGGGCAAGAAGTTAGTGTAGAGCCCTGTCCTAATGACTTGTGGATAGGAACATCTTGAGTCTGCTTGCTTTTCAAGCGATTCCTGTTTCTCCTTCTGATCACAAAATGCTGATAGGATGGGATGACACAGGTCAGAGGTGACTAGTCAGTCATAGCCACTTCAGGGAGTTAGAGAACCTGCTGTAATACTCTCTGTGATATCCCTTTGGAAGTTGCTGAGTATCCTGGATGCCTTGCCAGCTCTACTCAGCTTCTACTTGGGTAGAATAGTCGCCTTGTGATCGGAAGGTTGTAGGTTCGATTCCAGCTTCCTCCCGCTTACATGTCTATGTGCCTACCAATCTATGTGCCTACCAATCTATGTGCCTACCAATCTGCCTACCGACGTATAAATGTGTGTATGAATGGGTGAATGCGGCTCTAGTGTAAAGCGCTTAGAGAGGAAAATCGTTATATAAGTTTAATCCATTTACCACTCCTGTCTTTCCTGGTTCAATCCCCACTGTGGGGGATTCTCTCAGAACAGAACATCACAAATCATCCACAGTTACTTCCCTGGTCTTCCAAACACCATGATGAGAGGACTCTCATGGCTCATTACCTTAAACTGGCAGTGCTAATGGTGTCATCTGTGATTTTAATGTTAAAAATGTCAGTTATGTTTGACTGTACAAAGTTAGTTGCTCTGTAGACCCCCCGGTTTGTTTGCCTAGAAAATCTGTCTCTGATGCAGTTACTTCTGGGTGCAATTGAAGTGAACTCTGGTTCGGATCCAAAAGCAGGAGTGGACTACAGAGCAGGGCATTCTGGGTAAATACAACCAAAATAGACGCACGAGTCTTTTTGAGTCTCAGTGGGAGAAATGACTCATTGTTCTTTGTCAAAAACAAAAGAGAAATCCTACAACCGCTAAAATCTGATTCCTCTCCATTTTTGTTTCCATTTGGTGAGAAATTCGGTGTCCTGTTCAAACGTTTCTGTGTCGTTTCCTGCTGTGGTCCTTGGTACAGCGCTACCACAGGCGAGGAGGGAGAAAAGTTACTCAAAGGGGTTGGTTTGTTTGACTCGGTGCATTGTGAAGGAGAGAGACAGCCTCTGAAATTTTAGCAAATGTTGCAACTTTGGTCCCAATCGAACGGTTTGTACTGGACTATCAGATGTGAAAATGACCTTAGTTTTCTTGCACTTTTGAATTTGTAGAAATGTTGCTATAAACATGAGAAAAATTGGGCTCGCGACTATCATATGAAAACTGGTAGTCTAGAAGCTGTTTGTTGTTTTATATAATCCTACACTAGTGACCGTATTGGGGACAGTGGTTGGGTCAGTGACTTGTCAAGGACATGTGGAAGCACTGTGGGGCTGGGGAGGGAACCAATAACACTGGTTAGTGGGCTTTTACAGCCTTCTTTAAAGCAGCACCGTTATGGCCTGTATGGTGTAATTAAAAGGAGAGGGATGGGGTGTCCACCCAACCTGAGATGGGTTTAGAGGAGAGTTACTGAAAGTCTTTATGATATGCACAACTGCATGATGGCGCAGTGGGCAGCTCGAAGGTCCTGGGTTCAAATCCTGAGGTCATTCTGCATGGTCTCTGTTGTTCATATGTGGGTTCTCCCCAGATGCTCTGGCTTCCTCCTGCAGTCCAAAACATGACTGTAGCCTTATTTACTCTATACATGCATGGTTGCCTGTTGCTCACTTCAACATGGTGTGAAAAAACGGTCAGTTTTTACCAAGAATCAAATCTTAAAACACCAGCTTTGCTGTTTGCACTTTTAGAGAGTTTGTTCTAATTAGTCTTAAATTTCTTGTTTCACAGAGGAAATAATGTTCTTGTTTAATTAAAAGCATAAATCATTATTCCAGGCAGCGCTTTGAAAATTGCATATTGTAATTTCTTTATCTCTAGTTCAGAATACAGAAGCTGCATTTGAAACCAGAATTACTCACAGCACTGCCTGTAATTACTTCTGTCGACCTCTTATTTATCAGATTACCGTTATACTCCAGTTGTTTACTAACATTATGGTAATTGCTCAGCAGGAGAACAGATTATACAGAGTGGGACTGTTTGGACCTGCTCTAAACAGCCCGGTGTTATTTCTCTGAAGCTCCTTATGAGTCGTGTCAGTTTTAATTTCAGTGATGTGTGAAAAGGAGAGGCCTTTTCAAGTCAGCTGCAAAGCAGTGTGAAGGCAGCAGAAACCTCTGGAAATGAACTGACACCCCCCAACCCCAATTCCCCACCACAGACCTCCAGCAGGATTCCCAGCTGTGCCCTTGTGAGCCATCTTGGGTCTGCATTGTTGCCCAGCCTTGTGCGCTTCTGCAGATTCCATCCACACTGAGCCCAATTAATGGCAGCTTATTTCACTAACCTTTTATGAGTTATGGACTAATTTGAGGGCCCCTCCTTTGTTTTCCATAATTGCTGCCATTTCCTCGGCACGCCTGAAGAGGAGCTGAGGTTTCATTAAACGTGTGGCCGTACCACTGCCATTCATTTACCCTCTCATAAAGCCGGCTCATTCTCCTGCTTGTCCTCTACCTCTTTCCCCACACCCCCTCCTGCTGCTCTCATGGCGGCCCCTGGGTTTCATTAGATCAGCCATGAGATAAGAATCTCCGCAGCTCCTTTACAATGCCAACAGCACCTTATTAAAGCCAAGGGTACTGTGAAGGGGTCGTCTGATTGACTGATGGAGGCGTCTGCAGGCAGGCGGGGAATCTGACTTCATGACAGAAGCAGAAGCTAACTTTGACTCAGTGACAGAAGGCAGGTAGGTCTACAACACGGATCAGGACTTGATCTTTGGAGTCACGTAAAGGGAACCCCAACCCGGTATTTGGAATCAGACATTTTTAGATGTGGTTCTGTTTTCTAAATGGGCTTTTTGTGGTTATGTCATCAGAGTAGATATTGAGAACATGTAGTTGTCTTTCTGAGTGTGAAGGAGGTAAATGGAAAAAGGCAAGAAGAAACCATGATCATGACACATAAATAAAGACCCTTTGCTGTAGGGATTGATCATGTCTTGTTCTGATGAGTAAAACTGTGTGGAAATGAACAACCGATATTTATTCCCATCTTGCTGCCGTTTGTTTCTGGAGGCGGAGTAGAGGAGGTCTCTGTTTAGTCATGTCACGGTTATATATCTCTTATCAGTGCTTCAGTTGAACTCCCCACAATCCTTTGCTGCATCACCATCACAGGGCCCACATGACCAGTCTCCTCTGTTCCACCTCCTCAAACAAACGCCAAGATGAAAATAAATAAGTTTTAAAAAAAATTTTGGCCTAGTTTTTTTGTTGTTTGTTTGTTTTTTTCAGACCGATAGTGTGATAAAAAATTACTATTGGTCTATGCCGCTGTTAGTGCCGATATATTATGCGACCATAATAATATACTTGCCAAAGTCTGTGAATATTGCCGATCCCATCAACATTAATCGGATGTCGGCCCAGATTCTCACGTCGGTGCGTCTCTATTTCCCTACCTGAAGTTCAGAAGCAAAGCCAATCTTCTGTCTGCCATCTCTAAGCACTTGTAGATGAACTCAGATATAGTAGTGCATGCATGAAGCAACATTGTATAGCGTGTCGTTAGCTTGCGTTGTTAAAAGTCCACCATGCTTCGTGGAAGACAGCAGCGAGGTGGATCCGTCGGGTCAGACCAGCCCTGGACTTCCTTTAGCCCTAAACAAAATGTTGCTAGCTTTAGTATTCTTGGCATGCAGAGCTGTCTGCTCTTGCCTTGAATTTAATGGATGTTTTCATGAGGGTGTGTGTGTGTGTGTGTGTGTGTGGGGCACTGTTTGTTAATGTGGCCAGGTTCTATTCTACAGCTCAGAACACCTCTTCCTCCTCCACCTCCTTCTTTCTTGTTTGTTGTCTCCACCGGGGAACAGAATGCAATCAGTGCTAATGAGCTAAGCTGGCTCCCTCCGCAAATAAAAACATAATGAAAGACGAGGAGAGTTTCACTCGAGCAACGTTACTCCTTTGTTGTCCTTCCTTCTTTTCCCATCCGTGTTTGACACTAGCTGGCCGTCTGTGTTACGGCAACATGAGGGGAGACCCCACATCATGCTGGCAGTATCATTCTTAGAACCTAACATGATGGAACATGAGACAAATACTTTGTTTTTGTAATTTTATACGTATGGAAACATTTTATCATAGCAACAAACAAACATTATGCAGGTCTGTGGAATTAGGAGATGATGTATTTAAATCTGATCATCTCATGATATTTATAACCTTTTGGTGGAATATTGTTTATATCCATGAAGAAATACCTGTAAAAAGTTTGACTTCCAAACTTTTTACAGGTACATGAGGGTTATGAAGTCACTATAGACGAGGCCTATTATAATATATTTTGCTGGGCGATAAATTGGCACATAAATTATTGTGATACAGTATTTGATAATATTGTTGTTTGGAGTCCATTACCAAGTAATATGATGGTAATGGCAACTGGAAGACATTTAAAATATCCCAAAACTAAATAAAATGAATTATGACTTTGTATTAATTGATTGTGAATTTCATTTATTTGTTGCTTATTGTGACAGCCCTACAATGGGTATAAAATAAGAGCATCTGAGTTTTGGCTGTGTCGTCCGTCTTGTTTTCAGCTGCTTTGTTGTTCTTGTTGCAGAAGCGGGGCCCCTGCTGCGGGCCCTTCTGGAAGGGGACTTCGAGGCCGTGTTGCTCAGCCCTCAGGTGGCAGATGTGCTGACTGGAGACGGCAGCTGCAGAGAGGGGGAGGACATGGAGGCCTACCTGGAGAGACGCCTGCTGCTGTATCTGAGTGCCCACGGTGACGGTCAGACGAACAACAGGTAGCCCAGCACGAATGCTGCAGTTCAGTCAAACTCATGTTAGATTTTCACTAGTAACTGATGGTTAGACATGTTCAACGCATGTTTTTTTTTGTCTTCCATTGTTTTTTTTTCTCAATTTTTTGGTAGGTTGATCAGTAAAAGCCACTGAAGGGTGTGGTTCTAATGTGTTGAAGAACTATTTTCTGAATCAGGTCCCAGCTTCTCCTGGTTCCTGTGTCCATTTCATCTCTCGGCTGTTCTCTTCCATATTCTGTATAGGAGCTACAGTGGAACCGGTTGATAGTTTTAGAACCTCCTGAAGCGTCTGCTCACTGAGACTTACAAAAGCCGTTTATTAAGTGAGAAAAGCCTTTTATTAAAGCGGTGGTGAGTAACTCCAGCTGTTCTGTTGCAGGGAGCTTGTAGTCTTGGCCATGGTCGTCTCTTGTCTCCACCTGTTCGCTCAGAGCAACTGGACCGGACCTCCACTCTCTCTCCACATGTGGGACCGGCTGCCTTCGGCTCTGCTGTCCTCTCAGGTACGATGCCGTTCTGTCCTGGCTCTTCATCTTATCCTTCCTGCAGAATCTGTTTGTTGTTTTTGTGTTTCCACCCAGCATTAAACATGAAACCGGATTGGTGGAGATTTATTTACTGGGTCGACAGTCTTAGAAATATGAAAGCCTTCAGATCACACTTGCGTTTGCGGTCTCTCATTTACTGCTGGCTTATTGAATTTAGTTTTCATAACTTTGTTTAATTTTAGCTAGTGGTGGGACTTGATTAAAATTTTTAATTGAGTTAATTACAGGATCTGTAGTTAGTCAATTGCAGTTAATTGCATTTTAATCAAAAGCTATATATTGATAAAATAAGCAACATTTTCAGTTTAAAACCTGTTTTTGCAGATAAATTGTTGAATAACTAGACATATGAGCTGAATAATAAAGTTCTTCAGGTTCTTCAACTATCAGATTGGTGTAAAGTACTACTCTAGCCATCCAGTATTCCAGGAAGCTCTGATCGTTCCCGTCTCTTTAGAAATGTGGATCGTGGACACCGACTTTTGGGACGTCGGTGCTGCTGCAACATGTTTAGCATTGAGATGCTATTTCTCCTTTTAGCACACCTGTCTGGAACACAACAATAGTCTTTTCCAGAGTCCCAAAAATGAACCCCCAGCGGGTCAAGAGAAGTGGCTTTGTCGTCTGTCGCTGTTGTTCACTTGCTTGTCCGGTTGAAAGTGTCCGATTTACAGGTGTACCAGAAACACAATACAAAGGTTCCAGCTTGAAACTTTTTGCGTGCAACAAAATACAGCTCCTCTCGAACATGAGTATGGGGGAATTTTTCTGCCATAATTCGAGTACGAATGTAGCCAAAGTGGTTTGCCGCTTGTCGATGAATTTGTCTAATCGCCCAATCTTAATGGAGAGCCCAGACACACCACCTGCTCTGTAAGACTTGCCAGACCGATCAGCAGGATGATGAATGCTGCAGCAGACCTGGCCTCCAAAATCAATCACACATATTCTGAGTTTTCAGGACATGTGTGTGCATCGCTCCACTCTTTGTCATGCTTCCTAAACATGACAAGGAAATAAGTTGGTTGGAGGTGGAGGTGTGATTTTATGCCGTTACTGACCAAACAGTCTGGACATGGCCTTGACCTGACCATGTGAGCAACACCAGTGTTGTGAACACGTCAGATCTGTTCATTCCACCTCCTCAGCTTTATTATCTGCTATCTTTGCTAAGTCCTAATTTTTCCGTGGATATTTAATCCAGAGTTTTCAGAGACAGATGTAGGATGACGGCGATCTGGGGACACAGGACAGGTTCCCAGCGAGGAAGCCTCTCCTGGGTCCTAATTACAGACGCTTTCAAGGTATTGCTTCCTCAGAGAGCGTCACATCCAGGCACGCCGCAGCAGTTATCGCGCTCATATGTTTAGCATCCGTGATTTATGTACCGTCACACCAGCTGTTTCCAAGCAACCAACAAGACATGCATGACGGAGCACCAACATAGGAGGGTATCTCTCATGGTTATATTCAGTAGTTATGTGTACGTAACCAAGGCGATTGCTTCTAGTAGGAAATATTTTTTTCTTTTGAGAGTTTAAAGTCCAAATCCTTCCACAGATTCCCAATCAGTCTCAAACTGCTACTCTAAAATCTTAATACTTCTTTCACTCAGATCAGAGATTTTGTCCGATTGAAAGATTACTCTAAAACTAGATCTGCCAAGGGTAGGATTGATTTTGGATGCTATGAACTTCATGTTAGGGTAATAAAATACATTTTTCTGAATGACTTTTAGACATTGTTGTTTTCACACAGCAGCCGCTTTAGCTCAGGCGGTGCTGCTCCAAAAGTTTGTTTCTTCTCAAGACTTATCCAGACTGAGGTCTGGATAACCATCTGGCAGGCAGGCAGGCTCTGTCATGTAGATCATAAATGCTTTTATACATCAACATGATACCTAAACTTTTAGCATTGCAGTATTTTCAAAGTAAAGCCAACACTATCATATCTGCATTACGGCAATTATTTTAGTTATTTTAGTTCTCAATTCATCAAATGCAAAACTTGGTAAATTCTGCAGATTTTTCATTTAAGCCTTGTTTTTTTTTGTTTTGCACAATTTTTTTTCTAAAACTATGGCATTTAAGGAGGTTTTGATAGAACATATTTACAGACAAAAGGATTTTTTTTTTTCTTATATGAAAAATCTTTATATTTTCTGTGCAGTTTTGTTTACTGCTCTTGATTGTGGTGTTCTTTCAGCAAATTGCCTTTTTTTTGTTAGCTGGACTAATTGTCCAGCTAACAATTAGTCGATTACTAAATTAGCTGGTGATTATTTTAATAATCAACTTATCATGATTAATTCAATTAATCATTTCAGCCCAAATGAGCATACATTCAGTGATAACTCTAGCAACTGTTATTATTCACTTTTTTACATTGTAATTTTTTTTTTGGCTAAAGAAACTTTCTAAAAACTATGTAATCTGGAATTTAGCAAAAATGTAGTCTGATTTAATGTCAGACAGTGAAAAAAAGAAACGGTGTATTACATATCTGCTGTCAGCCGTTTCTTGATGATTGTAGGAGTTTAATCCCAAATTTCAGACCGATTTCTCATCTTTAGCGACAGTTCTGCATGATAAATCATAACACTATTTCTCACCTCTTTTTGAACTTTTTTTTTCTAGAGTCCCCAGATGTTGACGGAGGCGACCCTCTCCAGCCTGCTCCTGGACGGCGAGTCAGTGTACAGCCTAGTGGTCAACCCCTTCCTGCTGCTGCTGGCCAGGGTCATTCTCACCAAGTGCTCTGCCAAAATGGAACGTCTTCAGGTACATCAGATTTTCTCTCACCTCATAAGTGGAGCATCCGCGCATCCTTATGAAGTCTTAAAAAGTTGTTCAATTAATTAGTCTTAAATTAAAGCCTACAAATGTCTTCAGTACATGAAAAAATATAAGTTAGCCTTCAATACATTAATCACAGGTCTTAAATTTCATCATAACAGGACAAATTAGTCCTGTATATGTTGGAGTTGTTTTCTTGCGGGACCTTTCTGTTTTTCTACAAGTTACAAAATCATTGGTAGTGTTTCCACACACAGCTTTTCTATTTTTGTATTAAATAATAACGAGTCAGAGTTTCCACCAGAAGACCTGCTGAGCCTGGTGGTGGGGGCGCCAGAGCTGTCCACCAGCGGCCCACCATGTTTTGTGTTTAAAAACGTTTGAACATTTCAAAAACGCCAAGATGCACAATGATCCATCCTAATTTGTAAACGCAGGAATAAAAAACACTATTTAAAATGAACCACTATATTTAGCCTGGTGGGGGGTGGCAAGTAAAGCCTGGTGGCCTGCCAGGCTTATAATACACCGGATGAAAGCCGGCAATTTCAAAGCTGTTGTGTGTTTTGGAACCTTGAGGTTAGATTCATTTTAGAAGATGATGTGTCTGGAGTCATACTGATCAGCCTTTTGATCAGCAGCTGAAAATTGAATGGAACAGTATAAATTCTGGATCCATCTCTCCACTCCACTTAAAGAGAAGCTGTATAACAGGAACCAGCTGTTAGACTGGCGCCAGCAGACGTTTTGCCTCAGAAGCCAACATCATCAGCTGGATCTGGACACCCAGAAAGCCCATTTACTGTCTGGTGATTTAGTCAAAATAGACTCCTTAAATGCTAATGGCCTATAAGAGATTTAACTACCAGCCTTGTTCCCCAGATAGTGGGGTGGGTGAACTGGCCTGGTTTTTCTTCTTCTCATCTTCAGCTGGTCATCTCTCCTCCTGCTCTCTGCCGAAACACACAGGCCGTGTTCAGACGCAGCTAATTGCCCCTTGAGCACGCTTGGCTGGCCTGCATGTGTGAATACAAGCTGCAGGACACTGATTCAGCGAGACAGACTATTAAAGGTTCGTGCAGCCATGCTACAGAGGATGTGCTGCGCCTATACTGGAAGATGCAGCAGGCACCTGCAAAATGACTCGCAAATAAGATTTGACATGGTTCGGTTCCTCTCCTCTAGTGCTGAACAAGAGCAGGGGGGCAGAAGGAGAAAGCGTTGACTGGCTGAGAGACATCGCCGGTTCTTTCTGTTGTAGTCAGATGGAAAAAGCAAAGCAGTTTGCTGTTTTTACTGCGTGTTCAGCACTTTTCCTCCGGCGTGTGTCTTTGTGTTTGCTGGTGTTTTATTTGTGCTGATGGGGCCTGAAGATCAGCGTGTCCAGGTGAACTCTGAGCCGAATGCGTGTCAGTTCCAAATGCTGCCTCGTCTTCTGGCCTCGCAGCCTTTAACGCCTTTTGCAATGCTGGCATTTATTCCACACGGCTTTCAAAATAATCCAGGACATTTGAACATGAGACTGTATTGGAGCATTAAAGGGTTGATATAAAACCAAGACACCAGTGGTGGTAGTTGAATGCATCGGTCTTTAGGACTTATCCCAGCTTTATTGACTTTAACAAAAAGAGTCCATCTAACAGAAGTTTAAAGATGGCTGACCTGATCTGTTTCTGGGTTGCAGCTCCTGCCCTGGTGGACTCTTCGTTACATCAACCTGCACCAGCAGATACTGGAGGCTCGTTCACCACAACTCCTCAGCTTGGCCCACTGCTGCATGGACAGAGGTGAGTAGAAGCTCGGCTCTTCTTAACACAGTCCAGCTTTGGTTTCCACTGGGTTAGGGTTAGCTGTGCATGTTAAGGTACATTTTGTGTTTGAACTATTAAAATAGGCACTTCTGGACATTGTTAGATGGCGTCTCGGCGTACCGGTGGTCCACTGTGCTAGGATTTTGGAGACCCATAACCCGGATGTCCAAGAATTTGTATTAAAACCTTCATTTGACTGTGTACTGACATGACACAAATTATTGCAAGCAATTGGGACAAGTTCAGTCACAGCTTTACAGCTGTATGTTTTCTTTAGTTTGCACGGACGGTTGATGGTTGTTTTTGCTGTAAATGGTAAATGGATTGAACTTGTATAGTCCTTCTCCGGTCATTTTGACCACTCAAACCCATTCACACTCACAAACACACACACATTTAAACTGGAATCGAACTTACAACCTTCCGATCGCAAGACCACTACTCTTATCATACAGCCATAGTCGCCCCACAGTCTGTATTCAACAAAACCCAGATGCCTCTAAATGTGCACAACTCACAAGCTCATAGTTTTACTCGCAAGAGGAATTATTCCTGTGTGAAAGCATTGCCAAAAGTGTTGCATTGTGAAATATCAATGAGGGAATGAATAATAGACACTGAACACTGTCTGTGAGTCAGACACCTCTATTAGGAGTTATGGCTGGAATTATGGAAATGCTTTCGGGGCCAGGGGAAAAGTAACTTTCTTTGGAAGGACAAATTCTTTCTGTTATGGTTTCATGGCTGCTCTCCGACCTGGGGCATTCTGCATGAAGGAATCAGTCCAGAGAAATTTTCTTCAGTCTGTGCTTCACTTCCTCAGTAGTTTCCTCATCTGTGTTCTCTTCCACCAACTCCACTATTTACGGGTTAACGCTACCCCATCACTGGCTGCACAAGAGTTATGTTGGGAAGGGGTTTCCCCCAGTGTATTATAAACCTGGCAGGCCACCAGGCTTTACTTGTGCCCCCACCAGCCTAAAGATTGCTTATTTATTTAAGGTTGGTTTTTTTTGTGTTTTTTTTTAATGTTTGCATTTTTTAAGATTTTGTAGTTGGTGTTCAGGTCTTTCAATTGTCAAGTGATATCTCCAAATTTCCTGTCAACTTTGCCCTACCACCCAACCACTGGGCTTAGTAAGTTTTCTGGGGGAAACCTTGTTGGGAGGAAGAAGCTGAATTGTGATGAACTTGAATTCATCCAATGGATCATCTTTACAGCTGGAATGTGACCAAAGCAGGAAGGCATTCATAGGCACCATTGTTTTCCCCTGCAGAAGGACTTTGTTCCTCCACTACCTGTTCAGGTTCAGGTTCAAGTGACCCAGGCCTTCCTGATCCAACTCCACATTGGTGGAAGATTTAGTTTTTTATAAAAAGAATGAGTCTGTTTTTTGAGCTGGGACTTCATTTTCACCTTTGGGCAAAATAAGAGGGTGAAGGGCTTTTTCATACGCCAGCACTGTGGTCAGGCGTGGCTCCTTTTAGTTCTACTCTACAGATACATTTGGATTGAGTTAAATTTGATGTATGCTCGATGTGTACATGAGGTCAGCGCGGTGCCATGTGGTCAAATTGCCTCATTTCAGCAACCAACCATGCCCCTTTTTGCTGTGTCTGCAGAGCAGATTTTCCACACCGCGGCGCATACCTCTGATATTTTGTGACCATGCAAACTGTTTTGTGTGGAAAAACATGGCGGAAAAATCAAGAATTCCTGCTCATGGATATTTGCAAAGACAGATATCTTGATGATTTGACCAATAAAGGCAGCAACATCCCCACCACACTTGTGGGTGTCACCATGTTACCACTAACAAATGTGTTTTTATACTTCTAAACATGTGTTGTATTGTAGACCACACACAG
Organism: Poeciliopsis paucimaculata; assembly: GCA_903067055.1. NCBI lineage: Eukaryota > Metazoa > Chordata > Actinopteri > Cyprinodontiformes > Poeciliidae > Poeciliopsis > Poeciliopsis paucimaculata. Next base: position 28,685 of record CAEGAD010032613.1, read on the forward strand.
AGTCTAGAGGATTCTTAAGGCTGTGGGAGGGTAAAGTGGAGTAGTTTAGACATTGAAAAGCTGCTGTAAATTGAAGATAGTTACAGTCAAACATTTTTCATAACACATTGATGAAAGATGCAATATCTCTGCATTACTTCTAGTTGTGGGTATTGTTAAGATCCTCACAGTTCAATTTGGTATCGATTCAATATTGATTTAAACACTTCATTGTTTTTTTAAATAATAGTATACAGATAAGAGAACAAAAGTTAAAACATGACATTGGACCACTGTTTTTTTTTTTTTTTTTTTTTTTTTTAAACAGTTGTCATGTAAAAGTAGTGTGCATGTAAAATTTAATAATTCTTCTTGTGTAAACAGAGATAACTCGCAAAACATGAACAAAATTGTCATTCTGAGCCACACTTCTCACCAGTAGGTGGTGGTAATTCGCACCAAATGATTCACCTCTGATAAACTCAAGAAGAAGCTGACGTTACATCCAACTGTTCAGGATGGCCACTCTGCGCCACAGTGGCAAGTCTGCAATGGATGCCTGGCGGCAGAGAAATGCCGCTTGCTGCTAAACTAGCTCATCATACTTGCTGTTATCCATAGCCCTTCTTCTTCCTACTGGCCACAAAGTGTGGGAAATGTAGGAAGCAATACATTGACTCAACTATGAAAACTCAGACGTCCCCAGAAAACATGCATGGCTCCTGGAAGTGTGTCGAAAGGGATTAAATATATTCACAAGGAATTGATATTGAATTGAACAAAAATTGCGTTGATTACTACTTTTCTTTTACCCACACCTATTTATGTCTTTGGAATAGGACTGAAGTATTCACGGAGCCAGCATGGGATCTAGGTTATATCCTATACTTACTCTTTCCTTTAGTGTCCCATCAAAACTGTTGTTAGAGCACATTTAAAACATTTAGTTGACTTTTCCACAGTTGTTGTGACGCTGGTTGGATTAAAACCAGACAACAGGTTTGCTATTGTTTAATATAACGGTTAGCAGCAGTAAAGAAGGAGCAGTATGTGCTGGATATAAAAGTCCTGTGAGCAGAGAGGTGTGGGGGATGCGGTGGGAAGCTGCTGCACTGTGCCAGAGCTGTCATCATGTCTGGCTCACTTTAGATTGGTTTGGTGCTCTGTGGGGTAAGGGGCTGCTGAATTCATTTCCTCAGCTCTTTTTAATCACAATGTCTATTAGCACTTGAACAGTTTTAATTAACTGATGTTTGAATGTGCTGCTGCTGCTTTAGTTTAACCATCATTAGTGGAATCAGTTTCTCTTCAGCGGTCAAGATCTTGTTTATTGTCTAGTTGCAAACTTTTGAGTGTTTTTTCTTTCTCTTTTTTTTTTACTACAGTCGAGACATGACACTTTCAAACATGTTGATAGTTTGTTGTGTTATCCAGGCATTAACATGTTTCATTGAAAATTTATTCTCATTCATATAGAAAAAATGCAGGTGGTGCTCTCATAAGATTTGAAGATCATTGTCCACATCTCTATACTTGACTACAACTACAAGCTGTTTCTCAGTTTGTGCGTAATTATATAACAATATAGTCATTTTCTATATTCTCAACCTGTCCAGAGAAGATTTTGATTGATTTGAATATTTCACATTTTTCTGAATTATTGCTTTTACATGTGTCACCTTCTCCTTAAGCTTCTTAATGATACTCTGGGAGACCGTTCCAGAGCAGTGTGGATGTCTTGTCTCTTATAGCTGTCTAGTGTTTCCCGTGAGGAACAAGATGTTGGGAGTAGAAAAAATGGATTTTATTGACAGATGTGTTTTTATGATAAAACACACAGGATGTTAGGATGTTTTTTTTACTTGCAGTTCCAGTGAACTGTGATGTTTGGAAAGACTCTGCTGTTTGTGTTGAACAACCAGTGGCATCCTGAAGTACATCACACTGTTACTGAAAATGGTTTACCCTTTAATTAGCTGAAATCAAGTGTGTTTTCCTTGTTTAGTTAAATCCATCCACTGCATCTTTTTCTCGTGATGGCACACACACACACACACACACCCACTCTGCAGTGAGTCATTCTCTTCAATGTGAAAGCGGCAGTTCTAAAGGTGACTCTGACGTCTTGCGTGTAAATCTATTCCTGTGACTTTGTTAGACCAGAATCAGGAGTTCTCGGGCTGACTTAGGTTTCGTGGGCCTTAATTTTGAGCATCAAGCCTATACAGCTTTAAGCAATAGATCATTTATGTCTTTGTTGCATGTCATGTAAATATTCATTAAATTGAGAAGGGGTGGGGGTAGGACTAATAAGTGTTCACTTCTTGCTACTCCTTTTCAAACAGGAAAATAGTTGCAAAGAAATTATTTTGTTTGGTTACGGATGCACATGTTTTCTCTGTCCTACATATTGCTTGTTTTTTGTGTGTTTTTTTAAAAATCTGTTTGAAATAAATCAATGCAATGTTTTTTTTTGTTGTTTTTTTTTTTTACAATAGTTAGCTAATCATGCTATCAATAGCATGTTGACTAAGACTGACTTGCACCATTTTAGCATCAGATTAGCTAAAATGCTATTTTTAGCTAAAATGCTAATGTTAGCATGGGAGCTATTACTAGTGTGTTAATCTACAGTAGCATAATCCTAGTATGGAAACAGTAAGGTATAAATTAAAATGAGCTAAAATGTTCATCTTAGCTCGAATGCTAATGTTAGCATGGGGCTGTCAGTAGCAATGCATGGGAGGCGGTACAGTGTCTTGATTTAGCCCCAAATATCAAATTTTTGATGCATTAGCACAATTACTCTGTGCTTTGTTTCCCGTGCTTGTTTCTCCTGAGGAGTTTCTTTGTCTCAGTTGAAAGGAGTGAATTTTGATGAGGTTAGAAGGAAAGAAAATGAAGTAAATACAGCTTTTAAAGTTGTTGTTTGTAAGAAACACCAAGACAACAATTGATCCTCAGAGAGAAATTTCCAGTGTGCTACATGAACAAGAAAAATACCTTATAGAGAATAGTGGTTTTGCTATTGTTCAGTATGGTCCTTGTACAGAGCATTGATTCATAGTATTATTGACACAATTCTGTTTCTTTTCCAGTGCTGAAATGCCAGCCGGCGTTGTCGGACCAGAGGAGCCTGGCTATCCAGTTCCACCTGGAGTGTGCCTACATCAGTCTGACCTACTACGAGTACGGGAGCGCCAAGGAGCACATCAACACGGCCAAGGAGCTTTCCGGGCTCCACATCAACATGACAGGTGTGTGAGAGACTGGGTGACAATATGAGTGTTGTCTACTCTTTTAAAATGTGGGGTTTTGACGAATATTTGGTCATGTTGAGGATGAACTCTTTGTCCTGATCTGATGACGTTTAATCCAGGTGCTCTCGGGAAACGGACCCGCTTCCAGGAAAAGTTTTTGGCTCAGCTCCTCCTTGAGGTGAAAAGGCAGGAGGGGAAGGAGGAGGCTGATCAGAGGGTCAGCGAGACCAGTCCCACTCCAACGCCACCAGCCAGCCTTCCCAAAGTAGGAACAGTCTCTGTCTTCATATAGTAGCTTTTGTCTGGTTGAGTTCCTTAGCTTAGCTTTACAACTGCTTTACCTATTTTAGACTTCAGTTCTTATTGAAAAGCTTCAACTGTTTGCAGTTTCTGTGCAGGCTGGAGCCTCCAGAATAATCTAGTAATTGAAACACAATCACTCATGACCATTTGGTTTGGGAATCAGCATGAAATTAAGTGAAATTGTTATTTCTGTATGAAGGTCCTACCATCAGTTAACAATGTTTATCTGAGCTGCTGAAAGAGTTCAGATGAACAGAAGTAAACTCAATCATGACATCAACTTAATAAAACCCAGCGGTTAGCTATTTACCTTTCATCAAAGGCACCACCTCACTTTATCACTCACATGGCTCGACATACAGGAATTGACAGTTTACGACGTTTAAGCACATATATTGATAAATGTACTTAAACGTTTAGCAATCCCTATAAGTATTTATAGGGATTGCTATGAATGCTAAAGTTGTGCTTCTTCAAATTCTCTGCCAGCCCAATGAAGGATCCGGCCTTTTAGGACTTAAACATTAATTCAACTAATAGTTCTTCAAATCTCCTGCCAAGTTATTGTTAAAAAATGTGTGGTTGATGGTTTAATATCCGTCTTTTAAATATTTTCTAAATGTATTCAATGGTTGCTGGGCTGTGTCCCGAGAGGTCTCAGACTTACTGCTTTGCTCCAGTTCTTCTTCAGTGCTTAAATTTATCACGCTTCCATTAAGGGGGGAGGGACAGTAAATGGACTCAATCAAGACTGTCATTAGCCGGAGCACAGCGATTCATTTTATAATGATGGGAGGAGAAAAGAGAAACGGGTCATGTGTTCATCACAGAGCCAGAACCTCAGCAACCAGGGAGGGGCTCTGCCTCTTGGTCTCACAGGACTTTGTAATCCTCACTGATGTCGCATTGTCACCTTGTAGACAATTTTCTAAGGGCAGGGGCAACATCAGCATTTGGAGCAGTTTAACAAAAGCGATCTGAAATAAAAGAAACCACAGTCCCTTTCTGGCCAGTGATGCATCAAACTGCAGCGCTGTAAATGTTTCCCCTAATATTTTCATCTGTTTTTGCTTTTTATCTCACTTAGATGATTTTGATAATCAAACACATGTTAATAGTACAACCTGAACAAATGCAAAGTATAGTTTTCAAAGGTGTGTTTAATATACTTAACAGGGTTAACCCCAGAAAACTTTCTAAAGCCGGTGCTTGAGGCACTAGGGCAGTCATGCAGCAGTTCGCTGTGGTTTTGAGTTAAAAAATATTTATAGTTGACGGGAAGTTTGAAAATATGACTTGATAATTATGTTATTGAAAGGCTTGGAAGAGTAATGCCAAAACTCCAACTACAAAGTCCTAAAGAAAAGTCAATTGTTAAAAATCAAACTTAAATAAACAAGGAAAGCCTGGTGGCCCGCCAGGCTTGATATACACTGAGGGGAACCTTGTGTATTAAATAACCATTAATCCAAAACAACCTGACATGATGTGAAAATACATGCACATCTTTTGCTTCGGCATGAATTAACAATGAATAACAACATTTTTATTTGGTTTAATTTAATTTATTGCCGCTGCAGGATCAAACCACCTAAATCCGTCTTTTAATATGAAGTAGGCCTCAAACAAACACATGGCGCCTCAGTCTAAGGAAATGAATGAAAGGATAAGGAGCATTAATGGGGATCAATCAATGATGCCTGGACTGGAGAGCCATTATTTTCAAATGAAGAAAAACTCAATATCAGAGGATGCTGATGACTCATCCAGGATGTCTCTAAAGCAAACACACTAGCTTGTAGAACTGAGTTAGTCAGTGTTAATGAGTCAACAGCAGAAAAAACGTCACCATGGGAGGCCAAAACTGCTGCCAACACAGGATTAAAAACTAAAAACGTTCTGCCTACAGCCAAGCAGCATGGTGGTGGTATTCATGGTTCCATTAACCATGAATTCTTCTCTCCAGCAGAAAATCCTGAAGAAGAATGACTATCTGTAGGATTAAGCTCAGACTGCTCAGGTCTTCAACACAGCAGCAAGTCCTGCCTCAACGCCCAGACCCAGAAACATTGGTCTCCCATCACATGTGAATTTGTATTGATGTCTCTGAGTTTTTGTCCAGATGTTTGTAAGACCATATTCTGGCATGTCAGAACCAGGACTAGCAGAGAGACAGTTTTTTTTGGTTTTTTTTTAACAAAATCAATACAGTTAGAAGACGAAACACTTAATATTCTGTATGTTTCAGATCAATTAAAGTACAGTAGGCTTATGCTGATTTTATGTCCCCACTTCTTTATATGTAATACAGTTTTCTTCTTGTTGCAGCCCTTGCCATCCTATGCTATGCATTGCAAAAATACATTTTTTCTCACAACCCATAGTTTTATCAGACGTGAACATGTGTGACTGGAGGTTTTTGTTGTTGTTGTTGTTGACAGGATTACCATCTGGATGACGACACGCTGTTGGATCGGATCACTTTAGCTGAGCCTGATTTGTACCAGCTGCCTGACCTGAGTGCTGAAGAGCAGGCCCTCATCCTGGGTGTATGGTAGGTCAACTTCCCCTACCCTGTCTGTGTGTTTAAAATATGACCTGGCACCGGGCAATTATAGGACCACTTAATGTTGATCTGGACAGAATGAAATAGGTGCAGAACTGTCAGAGTGTAAAAATTTTGAAGCATCAATCTTTATAGAGCAGTTCTCTCTGTTCAGTCAGCTGCATCACGGTTGTGGTTGTCTCACTATTGTTAAACAACCACAAGATTCTCCTTACTCAGAATCTTGTGGGTGTAGAAAAGATCAGTGAATAAGATTAGTCTCACCAATTGTCCAAACCACAGTAAAAGAAATAGCATCCTAAAACAAATGAATGAAAACAAAATTCTCCCTGCCCCAGATACCTCTTTACATTTTTTAATAGGTCTCTTGTATTTATTACATAATGTCAAAATACACCCTACATTGTTGCATTAAACATTTAAAATTTCATAAAGATTTTTAACTTGACAGGTTAATATTGGGTTATTTAGAAGAAGCAGCAAATGCAAATAAAGCAATCCTTCAGTCTAATTTATTTTCATCCAGCTTAATACTTCGTTTTAAGAAACTGGTTGTTGTTGTCGCTATAGCAACGTGGACGGTAGTGTTTTTGTGATTCCATTAAAGCTGTATTTGTAATGATGTGACGGGTGTTTAGAGCCATTCCTGGGACAGTGACCCGTCCATGACCAGAACCTGTTTCCATCCAGAACCAGGGTGACCAACAGACAATCGGTTTAATACCGGAGCTCTGCTCCTGTCGGTGATGAATTTCGCCGGCGCGGCGGAGGCCGGATGGGTCAAGTGAAGGGCGACGCAGCAGTCAGTGAGATTGCAGGGAGATGATTGATGAGCATTGGGCTCTGTTTAAATTAAAGCCCTATCTGCACACCTGAATGTAGCTCCAAGGTAATGTCAGACAGGAGTAGATTAGACCTCTGGGTCCTCCAAAAAGCCACTCATCAGATTTATTCGTTTTATTTTTTTTTATTCCAGGCCCTATTTGTTATTGCTGGACCCATAGAGCCTTGAGAACATGAACGGTCTCTCGCTCTCTGATTTATCCTCATGTTTTATCATGATGATGTTGATGCAAAACTTTCAACACTTCAAACTGAAGTAAAGGGCAAGTGGAGACGTTTACTTATACACTAATAATTACTGCTCTGGTGTCCATCTATCCATCCATTTTCTTACACCTTTGTCCATAGTGGGTCAGGAGGTGCTGGTGCCTCTCCTGCTAACGTTTCGGGCGAGAGGTGGGGTCACCCTGGACAGGTTGCCAGTCTGTCGCAGGGCAACACAGAGACAGGACAAACAACCACACACACACACGCACACCTAAGGAGAATTTAGAGAGACCAAGTGTGTGTGTGGCTGTGTGGGCGTGTGTGTGTGTATGTGTGTGCACTTTGTGTCTCTTTTAATCCCTTTCCCCAATTCCTGCCCGTTGGAGTTTCTGCGAACATATTCCACTTCTCACTCTGACTTTTCAGAGACAGAACTTCAGTTGAGCTTCCTTATTCTTGTTAGTGTTAAAAAGAAACCTTTAGTGAAAGATGGATTTCATTTAAGGTGTCAGGATTTGGAGGATTAGTTGGTAGAGATGGCAACGCCTGGCGAGGCTCAGCATGAGCTGCCGGAACGATTCGCTCTGTTCATTGAACACTCCGAGAAAGAGAGAGAGAGACAGAAAGAAAGAAAAGAAAATGATTTTCCTCCTCTGTGGTATTCGGTCTGACTGAAAACCGGCAGATGATTTTAGCCTCTGGCTTTGTTAATAACACTATAACAGCCTCTAGAACTCTTGGAGGATCCAGAGTTGGGGCTGATGGTTGAAGGGAACTGAAGGACGTTGTAAACTGTCTGAAACTTTGTCTCGGAAGACGTCTCTTATCTAAAAGCTGAGCTGGCTTCTTTTATCAGCCTTCAGCTTAAACACAGCTGTGCTCCATCTTCATGCTCCTTCCTAAAAGAAATGTCTGATGTTTAGTTTCTCTTTCTTTCTTGCTTAGCTTCTGTTGTTTATTCATTCATTAGCCACTAGAACAAATCTCTTCTGTCAAAACCCTCCTATAACAAGGATCTCTCAAACAAAAGGGGAGTAGAATTGAGCGAGGTCGATGTAGAGCGTTCCATGTAATGGCCGCCATACATCAGACAAGTTAATTTTATATTTTAAGCCATGTAATTATCAATTAACGTTCAAATCTGACAGAGCTCTTAAAGGTGGAACATCTCCTGCTCCATATTATAATTCTTCCAGCAGAGGTTTTTATATATATATATATATTTTTTTGGAGTGCGAGGCCTTTCAACTGAAGACGCATGTCTTCTTGAACAGGCCACTGGGGGACGCTGCACCGGGTTCCCGAACCACAGCTGGGTCTATGCTAACTGGAGGAACGCTTGGAGAAAGTGTGTGACTTCATCCTGGTGCGTTCAGTCAGCATACAGCCTGGTTTATTTGATGTTCTGCAGTGTGATGACCTGATCTGGGTCAGAAAACTCTGATACGGACAGAACCTTGCAGCACATCTGCATTTGTCTCTCATTAGTGCTGCGGTTTCTGTGGGAGAGGAACCATTGAGTATTTACAGTGGTTTCACCACCACATGTATCATTCACAGGGTTCAGCTAAAATATGAGCTGCAGAGAACATTCGGTCCTGAATTAGTCCTGTTGTCACTTTTACGGCTAAATTGACAGCAGCTTTTCGGTTTTGAACAGTGACCATTTACTTATGAAAACATGAATATTTGAACATTTACTTTGTTTGGTCCTTTGCTCTTTCACTAATTAATTTATTGTTTATCCATGTGTTTGCTCATGAATGAGCTTATTTTAGTTCACTCCTTCAGTTCTTCATTTTTTCATCGTTTCAGATTGATCAGTTTGTCCTTCTGATCTATTCTGTTCTCTTCCAGCACCGACTTTCAGAAGAACAATCCTGTGCACAAACTAACAGCAGAAGAACTGCTGGCATTCACTTCTGTAAGTCCTTTTACTGTTTTTTTAACTAGAATGAATTGGTTCTCAATAATAACATTGACGTAATTCTCTAAAATGACTCAATAGAATGTTTGTAAAATGGGTGTAATACATAATGTTGATGCATGACCGTGGTCGTGTTTCCATCTATGTTTTTTGTGCACAACCAGAGGCACATTTAACGCCTCTGGTTAAAAAATGTTTTTGGAAATGGAAAAATACGAAATTACTTTCTCATTTTTTCAAAACAGGTTTTGGGACTAAGATTGTTTGTGGATTATTTGAAAAAGAGCTTAGACTCTAAAGAGAAGGTGGAAATACATTTGCCTACAATGTTCTGAACCTTCCCATCCACTGTGCCTTACCAGAGGCACGGAGCTCAGGAAAATTTCTAATTTGAACCCTCCAGCTCGGAGGGTGCTTGAAATTTGCATGGCTGTTGGATGGAAACATAGCTGGTTATGGAACTGTCCGACAGCAACGGCCTTCAGTCAGAGGCTCCTTTAGATTCATTGTCTAACTGACTGCTACCAGAGATCGTTAATATCCACGGCATCGGCATCCACAACTCTTTTAATACTTTAATGATAGACGATATGACATTCCAAAGTATTTTTGAAATGACCTGAAAAAGACTGAATTGAACGTGGACTATTGTAGTTTCCAAGCAGGAACGTGTGTGAAGTGGTTTACTTTTTAAATCTTTACTTTCCTGTTATTTTCTCTGTATTTGTAAAGTCAAGGTTAAAATCTTGAGCAAGCTGATTTGGGATAAAGGAGGTAAAGGTGTGAGGCATCAGTCATCACCACATACTAAAACCCAACACTCTCTAATTAAATGAGCTGTTTGGCAAAGAAGGTGGAGAAAGACTCTGGGTTATTGGTTCAGTGACTCCAAATAATAACAGCCTAAAGCAGTCGAACTGGAACCAGCTTCCAACAGAAAGAGCACAGCCATTTCACAGGGCTCTGGTCAAGATCGGTCAATGTTTCATTGTTTTACTCCTCCTTAACCTTGAGGCTTGAGATGAAACTGGCAGGCATTAAAACAAAGGCTACACACCACGGGCTCCGGAAAATGTATTCACAGGTTTCTTAGAGATCCAAAATGCTTTGCAATCGTAGCAAGAAATTCAGTGAAATCATCCAAATGCAAAGCATTGTTCTAGATAACACCATCCAATGTGTCTGTCTGTGTTACTGTTGCACCAAGACTTATGGGAGGGGAAAAACAAAAGTCAGGCTTCAGAGCTGGTTTAAAGGCTCAGCATCAGGGAATCAATATCTAATCAGTGAAAAGGCAAGCTCGATGTGCTGCAGAAATGGGAAGCAGTTCGGGCTGCGCTGCCTCACAACAAATGCTACACTGGGACAATAACATGATGAAAAGTGCTTTGGACACCACTCATGAATAGCAATTTGAGCTGGATAAAAAGCAGCCGTTGTTTCCCGACTCTGACCTGCTGCCTCAGAGCACCGACAGTCTATTACTGAAAAGCACTTTTACTTTAGGCCATATATACACTGATCAGGCGTAACGGTATGACCACTGAGATGGGAAGTAGGAGCAATATCGTTCTGTATTGCTCAACTTTCTACTCACCATTTAGGGGCTTATTATTGGCTCTGAATTTTTTATGTCAGTAACCTAATTTGAAATACTTACGGAGAAAAACGTGTTCACCACTTATTTGTCTCACTGGTAATTCAATAAACATTAACATCAAATATATTTTTTTAAGTGTTGGTTTTCTTGACGAGCTTTGAAGCAGCAGCTAACGGCTAACCAGTCGCGGTTAGCACTCTGTTGTTTTTTAACTTAGTTTTTCCAGTGAAGTTTCCAAAAAGCTAGCAAACAAACAATTTTAAAGCGCTAACAGCTTTTTAAATACCGTTTTAAATGAGCGTCGTCATCTGGCCCAACAAGCAGTCTTCAGTAGCCGACCTTCATTGATGGCGGCTGCTGTGTTATGAGTGGAAAGGAAAGCTGCTGCAGGCCAGGCAGCGGCTGGCTCTGTGAGCAGGCATCTTCCCAGCCTACATGTAGATCCGGGAATCTGCAGGCTGGTTAGATGGTTGTCACGTGGCCGGCCATCTTCATCAGAGCACTTCTTCTGCTTCTGTATCCCCCCCAGAATATAATACAATGTTGATTTCAACATCATGCACTGCTCTCCAGTAATTGAAATGATCAATTCTGATAATGAGACCTGACTGAGGACAAACACAGTTAAATGAGTTGGGTTTACAGGAAAAACTACGCCCTGAATTAGAACGGTTTGGATATATACTACAAATGTAAATGGATTGATTGTGATGCTCCGCGTTGAAAAGAAGGAGTCACGGGAAGTATTTAGAAAAATCAGACTTTATTTGAACTCAAAAGTTATATTTGCACTACAATGCTGAGCTTGTGAAACGAGCACAAACTCTACTGGTGGAAAAAAAAAACACGGTTCAAGTTTTCAACAAACCAAATGTCTGCAGAGACATGTTAGAAAAACATTGTCATTTTCTTTTTAACAGGAATGATGGTCTACTGATATCATGTGTATCATAGAGTCCTTGATGCTAAAAGCTTCTTGTATTCCGACTTTTACATTGTTGTAAATGCTACAGTAAATCAGAGCTATAATGTACGGGCTTTTCTTCTTCCTGGCCCGTTCAATGTTCCATTCACAAAGTTCTGATTGCTTCTGAAAAGCTCCCTGTGCTCGTTTATGTTAACAGCAGGGTGACAAATGCTGATCATGTCCCATCATTTGATTTTAACCCCCCAGTGATTTATATAGCTATAGAATAACTGCATAATTAGGACAATTTACTGTTGCACTAATGACTCTGACAAGACCTGCTAAGTATCCACAAACAACATCAGTGCTTGTTCATCACTGCTACAGACATCAATCACTTTCATGAGACATTCACATTGTCATCAATAATCTATGTGTAGAAATTTCTTGTTGCATAATCCCGTCATTAGAGATGATCCATGGCATTAGTCCTTTTCTGACGTATCTATCTGTGGGTAAATCATCTGGATGTCTGCACCGTTCCCTGGAACCCTTTTATCAGCTCTTTGAGAGCTGAAACCCCGAGCTGGCCCGGCTATTACACACCAGCGTATCACCGCAGTGCCCAGATAAAGTCTTTGCAGCTCTAATAGCTTTTAATAATTAGGTGTTTTAAATGAGGCTTGCTTGTCGATTTCTCACTACAGCGAGCAGGAGAAGTCTTTGACTTTAATGCAGAGAAGACGAAGCAAATGAAAACTAGCTTCTGTTTCCTGGTCGTGCTGTCAGATGGCTAGCTGCGAGATGTCTGACTGCTGGACAGCTCAGGTCAAACCTTTTAAAATGTTCCTTGTTCATTTTATCAGGAAAACACAAAGTGTTTTGTCTTGGTTCAGTTGGCAAAAGACCAGTTCACAACACATGTCCTCTCTGTGAATATAAAGATCTATGGAATCAAATTCAGTCCAAATTCAGTTCAGTCCAGGCCAATCCTGTCAAACAGATGATTGTTTTTTAAAAATGTGGGTTTTAGTAAATGCTATCCAGTTTATTGAACTCAGAAATAAGTTATCATTAGGCCGGCGAAAATATCAAGTTAGGCACAAAGTTTGTTGTAAGACAAACATGGAACAAATCCAGGCAGAAGTAATAATTGAAGGAAAAACAAAACCATAAAACCAACCTACACCAAGTGAGTAATGCAAATATAGTGTATGTTGGAATAGGGCAACGTACTTCTAGTTCCAAATGGCTCAGAGTGACATTAGAAAAACAAAGCTCGTGCACAAACACAAAGTCTCCCTTTAACTTAAACTCTTGGTGTTTCTGAGTTTGATGCATTTTTTGTTTTTTCTGTATTTTTCAGCATGACAGTGGGAAGCGTTTAGAGTTTTTACTCAAGAGTAACAAGGTTTTGTCGAAAGTAAAAATCCCACAGCGTGGCACGTTTTCCATTATAATGCAACAACGAAATGTGACCATCAGGTTAAAGTACACCAAACATGCTATATAAAAAGTAACAACTTATTCCTATTTACTTAAATATTCAGAATTCCATCTTTTGGAAGGTTGATTAAATACATTAACAAGAAAATGTTTGCGCCCAGAAGAGTTCATCTAGTTTGTCACAGATCAGCAGATTCCCCCAGAACTGCTTCCTTTCACATGAGGAATGACTGAAATAACTCAAATCTTCTGTGTCTCTTTTGTCTTTGGAACAGTGTATTCTGTCCCAGCCAAAGTTCTGGTCTGTGGAGGTCACAGCACTCTGCCTCAGGACCAAACTAGAGAGAGGAAGAACTCGGTGTGTTGAGAGAGCCATGATACAAACCCAGGTAAGGAGGCGGCCAAAAGGTTTGTTATTCAGCGGTAAAGTGACACTAAATGACTTGGGACATCTGATGTGCCTCATGGTGAAGCAACGATAACATCAAGATGAGAGCGCTAGTACTGGTTTGTCACCGGTCTAGTAACTTTCTAGCATTAGTCTAGCACCATTGGTCTACCAGCACAGGTACAGAGCATTCTAGAGAGATGCTGTTGTGTTTTGAAACATTTATACGTGTTTTGCGACAGATGTCGTTAGAGTTGGAAAATATGAACATTTGCAGCTGGGCGTGGGACATCAACCAATCACAGAGACTCCACTATGTGACATAGTGGCCTGTAATTAATAGTTTGACATGGGCGTTCATGTCAAATCAGGCTTGGATGAGATAAAAATAGAGCTGGTAGGTGGAGAAGCTCGCCAAATTCAGAACGCTTCTGAATTATCTGGTGAATCCATACAGCTGTGAGTCACCCAACAATGTTCTCTTTCTTCCAGTAAATAAAGGAAAGCCACTTCCTCAATTTCATCTGCCATTGTACAAAGAGACCGCCAGAGGAAAACAACCAACACGCATCTTTGTTCATTTGCACGTCTGGAGCGAAGAGTATAATATGACTCTATATGAAGTGTCTTGACTACAAAGTGCACCAGCGTCCAACTTGAGACATTGAACGCATTCAGTCTGAACACAGCATTAATATTTAATATTTTATGCCTTGTTCAAACTATGACTTATCACCCAACCCATCCTGGCCGATTCAGTTACCAGCAGACAACATTCAACGTTAATTCCTGGCACACAAACCAGAACTCAGCTCAGGCTGGTGATGACGGCAGATGTCCGTGAAATCCTTCAGCAACTGATTGCCATTTACTACCAACATCTGGATGAGATTGATGATCAGAAGTCATCATGGGCCACCAGAACGATTCAAGGCAAGAGAAGGAGTATGATGTGTGAGACAGATCAGGGTCGGTTCTGTAGCCCTGTGAAACACCCTGATGGCAGCAATCTGCTGATTCATACATCAGTCCTTTTAGTCCTTCTTTCTGTCATTTTCATGCGCAGAACAAGAAAGTCCTCTTCACCTTCATTATGAGTTCAAACCTGCAGCTCACGATGAGTGTGCGGCATACTTTTTGCGCACGCACGCACACACGCACACACACACACACACACACACACACACACACACACACATATATCATTCAGCAGAAAAACAGAATAAAAGAAAAAAAAAAAAGAACTATGCTCCGTGTACAAGCAGTGTATTTCAATCAAATGCTGCTCCTTGGACAATCGTTTTCCTGAGTGTGTTGGTGTGTACATGTGTGTCTGCTTCAGGAAGCTACCGACGGCGTTACAGAGCTTCGCTCGGCTCGCAGTGCCGATGAGTAATTGAGTAACCTTGCTCCTTGTTTCCAAACAACCCTGCACACAAACAAAAACATTAATCCCCCACAGCTCCAAATGTTATTTTTGATGTTGATCAATAACATCCCAGAAATGGCGAACGCAGACATGGGATGGGATTGTGAAAAACCTGCTGAAGGATTTATTAGGCTAGCATGGTGACTGTAGCTGAGGACTAAAGCTACAGTGTTCCAAGTGGACCAATTGAAGCGCAGATTGGTTTTGGTTGTTCCTCAGACCTGTCCAGTCTGAGGCCTGGTGCTGCACAGAGCCTTTTATTAAAGGTGGGGGAATGCTAAGCATTTTTAAAATGCTTAGCATTTTTAGCAATGTCACAAAAATATAATAAATGATTAAGTGCCTACATCACATCCCTGGTAGATGGTAAGGCTCTGAACACCACCTGCTCTGACCCAGAGGGAAGTTGATGAGTATCCACTTCTGGGAAAATTGGCAAAAAGGTCAAAATGATTATACTTAAAATTCCCTGATATTTGCATGTGTCATATGAAAGAATGCATTTGTTCTCAGAAACCTTTACTGTGGAAGTTTATGGATGAAGCAGATATTTAATCTGTAAAAATATAATACATTTCCAAAGCATGAGATGAGATGGAAGCTTCTTAACAGCTGCAGTCTGAAAGAGTTGTCACTGTTCTGTTTTCTCCGTGGATTCTCCCGATCATCAGCCATTTAGTACCTAATGACCCTGAAACCCGTCGATACTCAGCAGCCCACTGCAGTGTGTTCTCTGCTGGCATATGCAGTGAGGGTTCCAACTTCATCGGTTCTCAATCTGCTTTAATCGTCTCTTTAATCAATAAGCTTCTGTTTCAAACTGTAACTGTAGCAGGGTAAATCATACGCTGCCAGTTCCCTGAAGAACATTTTCACTCTTGTCTCTTGCAGGCAATAGTTGATCATTTTGAAGACCAGAGCTGTCCTGTGAGCGAGCGCCTCAAAGTGTTCTACTGCTGCCAAGTACCGCCCAGATGGGCCGTCCAGGTATCTCTCACACGCCATGCACAACAGCTCAACTCGTGCTTCATGGTTTTCATTGTTCTGTTACTTCATCATTCACTCTCATGCTTTGTCATCTTTAGGGGCGTTTCCACTAGAGCAGGGGTCTCCAACTCCAGTCCTCAGAAGCTGCTGTCCTGCCTGCGCACACCTGAATCAGATGACTGGCTGGTTGACAGGCCTCTGTAGAGCTGAAGGAATGTAGATGAGGAAACTCAGCCGTTTGGTTCAGGTGTGTTGGCGAGAGGATGCCTCTGCAGGCCAGCAGCTGTCCAGGACGGGAGTTGGAGCAGTGTCAAATGATCTAGATCTGGTTCTTAACCTGGGTTCAATGGAACCCCAGGGGTCCAATGAGTCGGTCTCAGGGGTTTGGCGGAGCCTCTGCCGCGGCTGTAAAGACACACTTGTGTAAAGTCGTGATGACACGCCCTGCTTGGCCATCACTTGAGGATCACGTGACATTGCTTAGCCAATCAGTGCTACAGGGAGTTTAGTGCGTGCAGTATTCAACGGCTGTCGTAGTTGTATGTCGTGTGGTTTCTTTCTCAATATTTTAATCCATACTAAACATGTCGAGCACAAAAAAAAAAGAAAGTGGTTGGACGAATATGTACAACATGGATTCACGTGTATCACGGAACGGGATGAGAGTCAGAGTCCCATCTGCATGATATGCAATGCCAAGTTGAGCAACTCTAGTCTCGCACCGGCAAAACTGAGGGAACACTTCTTGAAGCTGCATGGAGACGGGGAAAGTAAAAAAGTATTTTGTGGATTCAAATCAACAAAAACCAAATTAAATTTCAAATTTAAAAAAAATTAAGTTATTAAAAAATCTTAAATTCTTTAAAAAAATCCAAATGTATTTTTAATTTGTAAAATAGCAAAAAAATTCTTTTATGGGGCCAAAATATTTTTTGGGAACCAGAATAAAGTAAAACCGTAATTTGTTGTGAGTTCATGCACTATGTTGGTTTTGTTCTTTGAGCAAGGTGACGTTCATGCATGACTCATTTTGTGCACCAGTAAAAAAAGCATAACCCCATGTCTTGAATTTGGGAAAAAAAATCGTATTTTATTTATCACTAAAGAAGGGATCAGTGCATGCGCATATGAAACTAGTGGGTTCGGTACCTCAGATAAGGTTAAGAACCACTGATCTAGAGGAACATTTTCCGGGAACCAGACTAGTTTTTGTGTGTGTGGGTGTGTGTGCGTGTGTTTGTGCTGCTTTTACCAGCTAGAAACTATGGTGGCCCCGAGGCGCAAACTACTTCAACAAATTGAAATCTGAATCGTTTCAAAATTCTCAAAAATCTATTTTAAAATCTGTTTAGGTTGTTCATCTTCGCCGCTCGTGTTTCCTCTCGTGCATTATGCATTTCGTCATAATGCATAATGATATGCATTATATAATGCATATCATATAATGCTTTCACTTGGCCACAATAGAACACCGTCTCGCCCACAGTGTCTTAATTATTTGATATTTTTTATTTAAGAAGAAGCCAGGTAGCTAAGCTAACATATCGTAGATAATTTAAGTTACAGAATTCTGTGCAGAAAGCTAGTTTTGTTTAAAAGTTATCTGATGGTATTTGATGCACCTTATAGAATCAGTACATTTGGTTATACTGTCTTTTCCTGTTTTCACGTTAATTTAAGCAGAATCTCGAGACCGATTAAACAGGTAGATTGGTTTCTGAGTTAAAAATTGTTTCCGAATTGACTCGTGGCCCTAACAGACGGCGAGGAGGCTCTGCTGCACATGTGAAGTCTGAGAGATTTGTTGAACCTTAACGTCGCAGCAGAGCTACGAAGAGGAATTTTACGTTGCTCGGAATAAAGAAAGGAAGTAAAATAAGAGCAGTAAGCAGAATCTGTGATAGATAGAATAAGACGTATCGAGGAGATTAAAAAAGGAAGGGGAGGACGTGGGGAGGGGAGGAGGCAGCAACTGGCAGCATGTAATAACTGATCCAGCAATAAAGCTGGAATGGAAGAGTGTGCATCGGTGTTTGGGGACCTGACAGAGGCTGAGGGGGAGCAGTGCAGCAATCAGCTGCAGCAGGCGTGGAACAAAGCACCAAAGGCCTTATTATGGCTGAGAGGACAACATCATTCATTTCTGTACCGCTTGGCTTTCCTACATTATGGTTCTGTGCATTTAACATAGGATGTGTTATTACTGCTGATAATTTGGTAAAAGATCAGGATGACTGCTGCTTACTGTTGTCGGTAAGAGGAGTAGAGTTTAATGAGTGGAGTGACGGGGTCTGGGCTGGTTTTGCTCTGCAGAAGCTGCTGGCCAGCCTGCTGATAGACCTGGGCTGCATCAGCTCAGCTCTTCTGCTCTACCAGGAGCTGCAGCTCTGGGAGGACGCCGTGGTCTGCTACGAGAAGCTGGGCCAGCATGGAAAGGTACGCTCTCTCGCACACGTACGCACGCATCGTGTTTTCACGACTGTGAGGACTTTATATGGACTTCCATTCATTTTCTACAGCCTAACTCTAACTTTAATCCTAAACCTAACCATCACACCCAAAAACAGCATTTCCCCTTAGGGAACCAAGAAAATGTCCCCCCCAAGGAGCAATGGTCCCCACAACCCCACATTGTAGACAGAAACAGGTTCTCACAAGGATATAAAAACCTGTTACACACACTCAAAAAGTATCTTCATCTCTCAACCAAACTATAGAACAACTTCCTTTACTTTCAAAATGACTTGAGGATGTTTAAAAACCTGGCCTGCAGACATATTAGAATAGAATATGCTTTATTGTCCCACGGTGGGGAAATGCTTATCCACACAAACAGTGAAAATAAAGAAAGAATAAGACTGTACATTAGGAACACTTTTTCAACCTAAAAATAATTATTCTGTCTGACTATGCTACTAAAAAATAGCATAATAGGATTAAAAGCCACGTGTAAGTGATTGTTGCTACATTGGGATTAAAAAAAACTTGCAAGCCCAGAGAACACGGTCCCAACAGGGAAGCACGGTGCTGGCAGCATCATGGTTTTTTGCGGTTACTTTTGGTGCAGGATGGACCGGTAGACCTAGTAAGAGAGATGGCATCACAGGTGTCATCTCTGACATCTGTACACCGGCAATTAAAGATGGGCCAGAGCTGGGCTTTCTAAATGGAGACAGACTCTAAACAAACCACTAGATTAGTTAGAAAACGGCTTAAAGACAACAAGTCATTTTTGAAGTGACCGTCCTCACAGGAACGTATTGGGCCATTTATTAAAATCATTTTTAGCTACACTTCATGCATAATCTTCTGTTTTGGAACATTGAATAAAAAAAAAGAAAAAGAAAAAAGCCTTGTTCCTGCTTGAAGCTGGATGAACTCCTGTAACATGGGTCAGATCCCTCGGTATTAGTGCTGAGCGGGATTAGCGCAACCTGTCCAATCAGATCACACCCAGCTGAACGTCTGCCCGCCGGGGGAGCTGTCACTGCGTCGTGGCTGGTGGAGCCGAGGGAGCGTTTAATACCCAACACTTTGTCCCGACGGGACCGCTCCTCTCCCTGACCCCGCTGCTTTCAGCGCACACATTCTGAGACGCACCGGGCCAGGAAGTCAGACAACTTAATGTGCTGTCTGATCTGGAAGACGCAGGCCGGCCCCTTTCCTTCCAGTTTCTAATAATGTGCTGATATTTCTTAACTTCTTTCATTCACATCCTGTTTGTCCTTTGATATTTATCCGACCAAGAAACTCTCCATGACCTCTTGATGTGTCTTTCTACAGGGTTGTGTAAGAAATGAGAAGCTACTCATTGTATAAATAACTTATAAATAACTTACTGTCAGTCAAAAGATGAGGTGATTTTCCAATCGGAGGCATGTTACTGTCTGCTTAGTTAAATCCAGGTGGTGACTTTTTTGGCCATCCAGTGATTTTTGTTGCTGTTTTGGACATTTGTAGTTGGCTGCTGTGAACCACCACATGGTAGAGATGGCTTTAAGAAGGACATTCACAGTAAAAACTTCTTCAGTGGGATGATCTTGTCGTGCTGGTGACGGAAACAGGAACCATCCATTTTAAACCATTTTTCCCTCACAGAATAAAACTTTCTTAAACCTTTCTCTTTACCAAGCTTGGTTTTCCTTCAGAAAGTCATTCACAAAGTTCATTCTGTTCTCCATTGTGTGGAGTGGTAAATGTGCCTTATGAAGACCTATTCTGTTCTTCATCTGTGTATTCTTTTATATTGTATATTCTGAGTTATGGTCCTTATCCGGAAACCCCAATCGGGTCTTCCAGCTCAGTGCAGGTGGTTTTGTTTGCCCCTTGACTGTTTTTTTTTTTTTTTTTTTGGCCCATGTTTCTCTGGATCGTTTTAGAAATTCAAAACGACGTCCTTGCTCAGAAGTTCTTCCGGTATTATTTAATCACTTCACCATTTTGTCTTTGGGTTTTTTTTAAATCCACATTGATTTTTGTCTGATTTAAAAAAAAAATAAATAAATTTAAAAAAAACAATAGGTGAGATCTTTTCCCACAGATCTTCTGTTTGAAGTGCCAGCTGTTCAGGTCAGACTGGTCTCAAGCTGTTGCAGCTGTTTTTTTGTTTTTAAAGCAGAGCTCAAAGTCCTTACTCATCACTCAGACCGGAAGATATGAGAAGGACCTGAACTCTGCTCTGATGCCTGGCCTCAGTAAAGATTCAGGCTTTTATTCCCACATCTACTTAAATAAAAAGCATGACCATGAGGCTGTTGTCAGCTTGTGGTGGAAGTGCTCTGTCTGTCGGACGCAGGCTCAGAGTGCAGATGTGCAGACGTGACGTAAGTGCTGATTCTGATCTCTGGCCTCGCTCAGACTCCTCAGGTCCGGAGCTCTTGGTGCCATCTGGGCTTTTTGCCAGCTCTCTTTATTTAATTACACCATCCCTTGTCTCTCCAATTAGATTACCCAGCTTGCCTCTGGCTCATAATGAAAGTCTCCTTTCCCCCCTTTTGCCCTGGCTGTGGTGGTCCCAGCCAATAGTCTGTTATGCTCCGACTGCGCTCCAAAGCAACAAGGTAATCCATTTGTCTGGAGTGGTTTGGTCTCCGTCCAATGTTGCTTCTCCTGTTTCCACTGCTGTCCTCTTCTTTCACTCAGACACATGGTTGCAAGCAGTAATGTTCCTGGACAATAGAAATGTTGAGCACTGCTCAGCGGTGTGTATCTTCCTCCAGCTCTCTGTGTATTGGATCAAGGTTTGGATCAACTCCAGAGGAACAGAATGACCTTTGTGAATGCGCTGCAGTCATGTCATGTTTCTGTCTTCCCCCTTCCTCTCCTCCTCTCTTCCTGTTATCTTTGCGGTATTAACAGATATGTGTGCGGCACGGCCATTCGTCATTGTGGCCGAACCTCTGATAAGTCTTCTGCAGAGTGCCCGCACTGTGTGCTTCTTAGTTTCAGCTCCAGGCAGTCCAGCCTGGTGTTAAAGCCCTCTGATTGATGATCACCCTCAGATAAAGCTGCCCTCTCGCCCACGTTTCCAACACTTTAATTCAGACTTCAAGAAAACTTGAAATTGAAAGTTTCACATTACAGCAGATGAGCTTTGAGAACAACTTGACCGACTGGGCATTCTAATCAGAGGTGGTGTCTGTGAAAAGATTTTTACAAGCAAGTTAACTTCATAAAATAAATACGTGATAGTCCAGACACCCGCGAGGTGATTCTAGTGCAATGAAGGGGAAGAAACTATTAAGACTTCCCAGTACTTCCTAATAACAAGTTGGATTTTTTTTTTTCTGAAAATATTTACCTCAAAGGTCTAAGAAGATTAGATGTCTGAAATCTTAGAGCAAGGGATTCTAAACCACCTTCCCATACAAAGTCATCAAACTCATAACTTTCTCCATAGAGCAGTCCCTCCAGTTCTTAGCAATTCCATGATGGTGGAAATTTACGTAAATCAACAGATTTTTTTTTCTCTCTGTGTTAATGCATAATTGTGAGTTTATTGCAAATTTCCCCTAAAAACTTGATAAAAAAAATATTGAAGTGAATGCTAACTCCCACCTGCAGGTGGCAGGATTTCTTAGTTCTTTGACATTGCTCCCTCAGTCTTACTTGATTTTTAAATTTTTAGTCTACGAGTGACAGAATCGAGCTACTTAAGTTCTTAAAACTGTTTTATTCACATCTTTTCCTTTACACATATATTTGAGAAAGGGTTTAGTAACGAAAAGAAAAAAAAAACATTGCAAAATTCCTAGCAAATATTCCTAAAGTAGTTTCACATAGTTATTGATTTTGGTTGCAAAGAAATCACAAAAAAGAATCTTGAAATCCCAGAGGGGCTGATACAGGAAAACATCTATCTTATAATTAAGTTTGCTCTTTCATTGTAACTATACTGGATGTTCATCAGATAAAAGCTCTGCTTTAACATGCTGGTTCTTTAACCTTGCAGACCAGCCACTATTCTCCTGTTTTCCATATTGTATTTCTCCTCTCACCATTTGCTCAGGCTGAGGAGATTGTGCGCAGAGAGCTGGAGAAGAAGGAGACTCCGAGTCTGTACTGTTTGCTTGGAGACATCCTGAACGAGCATCAGTACTACGACCGGGCGTGGGAGCTGTCGGGGCAGAGGAGCGCCAGGGCCATGCGCTCCAAGGCTCTGCTGCACCTCCGGGCCAAGGACTTCCAGCAGTGTGTGGACTGCTTTGAGCAGTCGCTGAAAATCAACACCATGCAGGTAATCAGAGACATTTCTCACTTTGTTCCATGTGCAGTTTACTGACAGAAGGCCTGTCGCAACAAACAATACAATCAGCTAATCGTGTGATAAATTAAAATGAGTTCAATTATCTTTGTTTGCATGATTTATCGTTTTTCTCTTTCTACCAAAAGCTGGATGATAAGAGTCTTCAATCTGGTGTTTTGGTCTTTATTAGCCTTTTTTTTTTTTTTTTTTTGAAGGTCAATTTTGTTTACACAGACTTCATAATTCATTTTATTTGTTGCTTTTTTTCTGTTGTTTATTTTGGACATTTAAATGTCTTTCACTTCCAGGGTTAAATGTTCATTAAAATTAATGTTTATTCTTCTTTGACAATGGTAATTGCATTATTATGCCATGACCGGTATGATGCTTGAAATTTGTGTCAAAGCAACTATATTATCTTTTATCGCAATAAATTCTGGGACAATCTGGGACAGTTTATCATCCAGTAAAATTTGCTATTGCGACAGGCAACAGACTCGTAATTTTCCAAAACGAAGTGTAAAAATCTTTAGTTAGTAGCTTAATCGTAAACCTTTCTCTTTTAATCATTAATCATTATGTCATGTTAGTCATGCAGCTTCATTACTTATTTTGTTAATTTTCTGCTGTTTAAAAGTCCTAAAACAAAGTTAATTATTCTTTCAGCATTTACATGATGTAACAATTTTCAAGTTGACCATTTTGTGACATTGTTGTTGAACTATTTAGCTTTTTATTGGTAGCTCTGTATGCAGTACCTCGGTCTGTGTGAACACAGGACAAGGAACAACATTCTTTCTACCAACAGCAGAGCACAGTGGTAGACGGGTGATGATCTGGTCACCTTGCTGTTATTGATGTTATTATTGCTGTTACCATGATGCCCTTTGTATGCCAAAATATTCTAGCATTATAAAGCGAGGTAATTTGTCTCCATGACAACAAGATCTGGGTCATCAACAGGATGTTATGCTCAGATTCAGCCAACAGCAGAGAAGTGAGCAGACATGATACCACTAGACTGTGCAAACAGCAGGTGGTCCAGTTTCTCTGCAACTACATAAAAGCTTAACGGCGGCTGATGCTGAAGGATCATCTGCAGGGTACTTTCTTACCCATCGATCTTGTATTTGGCTTCATTTCTTTAAAGACACGTTTCAAGAAAAACCTATTTCATCAAACGATGATGACTGAAAGACGTTGCTTTCATGCTTTGAAAACCAGTTTGTTTCTGTCTTCTTGAGCAGAGGCTCAGCGTGATCAGACAGAGGTGACTGTACGTTAGACGTCTGTTACTCCTAACGCTCAGACTGCCTCTGATTTCCCGTTCTCCCTCCTCTTGCAGCTTGGCGTGTGGTTTTCCCTCGGCTGTGCCTACTTCGCTCTGGAGGGCTATGAAGGAGCAGCCAGAGCCTTCCAGAGGTGTGTGGGACTGGAACCAGATGTAAGTGTATAAACATCGCACACTGATCATGACCTGTTGGTTTCCTGGCTCCAGGCCTGGTCCACCCTGTACACACCTAGGACTATTTTTCTGTGTGTGATTGAGCTTCTAAGTCCTTCACCCCAGCCAGATGCTCTAATCAGCCGTCACAGTGAACCTTGGGGTCAAGGTTCAAGGTGTCTTTAATATCCCCAGGGTGTGATTAGAGTTACAGCCAACACAACGAGCATTTATCAACTACAAATACCCTAAATAAAAAACATTGTATACACATAAAACAGACGCACGATGTTCAACAAGAATTATTACGTGAAATCTGCTTTTTTAAGTTTTACATCATGTTTTCATATTATTTCCTTAAAATTGCCCACATCTTTTTATCAGGAATTCATCACATTGATCTGTACAGCAGCTCAATATGAGCCAGGGAATAGAGAAGGAGGGGGCAACTTCACAAATGCAATCCACACTGTACTTCTGCATCAAAGAATATTGAAATGACACACCCGATTATTTCCCAGTGTTACATGCTCTTCACGTGTCACCATTCTGTTTGTCTGAACATCTGGGCAACAGTGACGTCATTCGCGATCAGTGCCGTATGTCTACAGTATGTTGTAGTTTAAGAGGTAAGCGGATCACAGCGTACGTTTTCACCAGTGCTGCTTTCTGGTTTTAATGCCCTCCACATCATTTTTCCAACGTCCTTTGAGAGTCTCAAAGGCCCCAGTTTCAGAATTTGTGTTCTAGACGGGAAATGGTTCTGTCTTGCCCTCAAACCGTCTTTAATGTTTCTTTTCTCTTTCCCTCCATCCCTCTCCCTGCTCACTCACCCCTTTTTCAGAATGCAGAGGCATGGAACAACCTTTCCACAGCCTACATTCGCCTCCAGATGAAGTGAGTATTAATCTGGGAGCTGCTGAATATATCTGCCCAGGCAAGACATGTTTGAACTTGCAGTATTCATAGGAGCATCAGTGATATTAAGGTGGCAGGCAAGATAACAGGATAGAATGATTCTTTGTTCCCCAGGAGGAATGTATGCATTTGCTGCTGCAGCACAGAGCGATGTGGAAGAAAATCCCATAAAAGCATATATTGTATAAAGCTATGGGAGACGGAAATAAAAACGATGTAGAATACGGTGGCAGTCTTGGAATACTTGTTAGCAAAAGATAACGGCCAAAAGGTCACATTCAGGTAAAGCTGCACAAATTAGGAAAACATGACATTGTGATATTATTGTTGAAAATTACATTAAACAGCATTAAACTCTGATTATTTCAGTTTAAATGAACCAAATCAGTTCAGATTAACTCCACAACAGCCCAAAGTAGAGCATTATGGGAAGGTCTATATGGTCAAGAAGCCACATATTCAAACTTGGTATCAGTGTGAAACTGCTCACCACTTAACACCAGAGCAGTGAACTCATCAGTCTCTGTCTGGTAATCCAGTAAACGGGTCTGGGTTTAACGGTTCAGAACCAATCAAACTTCAAATACAGCAAAAACATAATCCAAAAAAAAACAAACATATTGGTTTGAGACTTTTTTGGAATGCAAGCGAAGCTGCAGCTGTCCCTCCCGCAAATGACCGGCGGGGTTCGAGTTCATTTGGCAGCTTTTCTCTAAACTTCTGACATCATTGTGTTGAAATTCCAACTCAGCAGCGTCAGACACACTCTGACCTCACCTCAGATGTTTGCTTTGACCAGCTGTTGTTCGACATCTTGTGTGGAATGATGAGACTTTTTTTTCCCCCTTTGCTCTCACATTCTTAGATAACAGTACATCACAGCAAATCTTTCAAAATACATCCTCTTAAAAGGCTTTCTGACAAAAAAAAAAACTTGTGGAAATTTTGAGCTCAATCTCAAAACTTTTTTGAGATTGTTTTCAGATGTTTTGAAAAGATTTGACATTTGAAACTTCCAAGTTTTTCTCTAGAAAATGTACCACTCCTATTTTTACTTTTTTTCTACAATGGCAATAATGCGTCGTGATAGAAAACGTAGGTTTCAAACTGAAGTTCACAACAACCGTCAGGCAAGGAGCACAATAGAAAGTTTTCCCTGAAACAGAGCAGATCTTTAAAGATCCTCTCTGGATTCTCTTCAACCTCTATAAACCTTTTAAATTGTGTGTTTTGAAAGATTTGTCGTGATTTTCGGTTATTTAAGATTTTTTGGTGGAAGTTTACCACTCCTTTTTTTTCCTCTTATCTATAAAGTCAATAATACACCATTGTAGTTTTAAGGTTGAGAAACTGAAATAAAAAAAAAGTCCTGATTACATGATTTGAATAAAAGAGGCAGTAGAGATAGATTATTTTTCTGTAGAAGCTGTTTTGAACTTCTTCTCCCAATCTGTCAAGTTGAATCTGAGGCTCTTCTGCCTCCTTTCATTGGCTGACAGAACCAAAGCCTTTCGAACCCTGCAAGAGGCCCTGAAATGCAACTACGAGCACTGGCAGATCTGGGAGAACTTCATTGTGGTCAGCATTGACATCGGGGATTTCGCTGAAGCCATCAAGGCGTACCATCGTCTCATGGATCTGAGGGAAAACTACAAAGATGTCCAGGTAAAGAGCTTCACCCCCAGCAAGAATGATTTCTCATTAGTTTTTTTAAAAGTTGCACATTTAATTTCTGAACTGAGCGGTTGGATTTGGTTTCCCCTCCATATTGTCTGCGTGACACAGCCATCAGACAAAACCTGGGTCTGAACAAGAAGCTGTTTGTGTGTCCTAAATGAATCTCGTGCATTGCGGTTACATGATGCAAAGGCCAAACGGCAGCTGAAGGAGACGCCTCTCTTACTCCTGTAACAGTGGTTGCATTCTAAGTGGAAACTTTGTGTCGCCCTCATAAGTAAAACGGAACATTCACCAAAACCCTGAACCGTCAGATTTGTAAATTCACATCTGCTCTCCAGAAATGGTTGCATCCAAGGCATACATCACCAAACGCTCCAGAAACGGTTGTTTTTGGAGAGGGCTTTTACTTTACAGCTCTACTTCATCAGGGAGTAGTATGAGCAGCAACACAATGTAGGTCTTGGTAGGAAACTTTTCAGATACATTTGCTGCTGCTGTGTTTGACACAACAGAAGCAGCGGTTTTCTGGAGAGAGCCAGGATGTTAGCTTGACCTTTGACCTTCTAAACACCGAAAACCTGTCGATTACTGCGCGTTGCATTTACATCAAGCGTCGAGAGAGTGCTTTAGTAGTTTTGTGTGTTTTCCAGATGTTTTCTCTGTCCAGAAACAGATGTTTCTGGAGAATTTGCAATCCTGAGCATTCAATACATAACAAGACATTCTTTAGCTTAGATAGAAACATTGACATAGTCTCAGTCAGAATACGCCTCATTTATTTGCTGAATTATTGGGCTTAAATATGTAAATTTGTGAAAGCATTTCCAACTTTCTTACTTTGACTTTAAGGTGACTGAGACACTGATCGTTACCGGCTCACTGGCAGAATGTTCATCTTTCATACACTACATTACTAAAAGTATTTGTTCATCCATCCAAATTATCGGAATCAGGTTTCCCAAATCCAGTCGTGAAATTTCCTCGCTCCAAAATATTCCACAGTCAACTGTCAGCTGTATTATAGGAAAATGGAAGTGTTTGGGAACGACAGCAACTCAGCCATGAAGTGTGAGGCCAGGTAAGCTGACTGCGAGGTCACCGGATACTGAAGCGCATGGTGCGAAGAGGTCAATCACTACAGAACTCCAAATTAATGTGGCCTTGAGATTAGCTCGGAGTCAGGGACATGATCCTGCAGCCACATAATACTGCGTTCCCTATATTCGAATTTGGCCTGAAATGTTTTCTGAAATGTTGTAGATTCTCCAGATCCTGGTCAGGGCGGTTGTGGAGAATCTGACTGACAGCCAGGGGGCGCAGGCAGCAACCTTGACCCCGAAACTGAAGGAACTCTTGGGCCGTGTCAGTGCGCGCCACAGCAGCGACGCTGAAATATGGCAGCAGTACGCCACGCTGTGTGGTGGCGGCCGCAGCTCAAACCCAGATGACAATGACAAGGTTGGTTTCATGCTGGTGCTTTGTTCCAAATATTTCACTGCTGGATTTTTCCTCTACTTTACTTTGTTCCTTGTGTTAAATAATTTGGGTCAGTCGTTTTTAATTTTTTTTGTCATTACATTGTAAAAACTTTGTAGTCCGTCTTAAAATTAAAGGGCTACGAGTGGGAATGCACCAATCAATTTTTTTCAATTTGCACAACATTAGATTGGTATCGCCCGCCGTTAGAAATAAAGAGAGATAGAAAGCTGTAATGCTCCACTGGTGAAAGTAAATCTTTTGGGCATCAATCTTGATACTTGGACAACAGTCCTGAGCGCCAGACAGCCAGAGAGAACTTGTTAAAAAAAAAAAAAAAAGAAAAAGTGTGGTGAGGTCAGCGGGGGCCGCTTGTGTTTGTCTCCAGGCTCTGCAGTTCCTGTCCAAAGCTCATCGCTGTGAGGTTCAAGTCAGCGGATGGGAGAAGGACCCTGTTCTTTTCAAGGACGTGATCAGCAGAGCAATCACCATGGGAGAAGGTGAGAACACACTCAGCTGTGTGTGTACATCACCACTGTTCACACTTTCCACTCCTTAAAAGGCCAGAATGCAGATGAAAGGATCAGGGAGAAAATAAAAATGTCTCATTTCCACACACACATCTTTTCATAACTTCCTCTTCTCTATAAAACAGCAGGAACTTGATGTATTCAAACTCCTCCATGATCTTCAGGTGACCAACAGCCCCAGCTCTAGCATCTTGTTTTTACAGTAATTCATCTTTTTAAGGGCTTGTTGATAAAAGCTCAGCTTCAGATGGGCATCTTCTAATTATCACAAAACTCAAATATCATTTTCAGTCTATAGTCTGGCGCCTTTGATTGCTAGTTTTTGTTTTTGTTACAATATTTTTCTGTTTTGCTTCCTATTTAACAGGCAGGTGGTTATTTTAGCTGATTCCTCTCTGTAGATGACCTGCTGGCCTCCGTGATGACATTGATAAATCTGCTCATGTATTATTAATATATTTTTAGGTTTGGCAAGACATTTCCGATTGGATCCTCCTAGGAATCGATGTTCTGTGCAGCTCCAGCCCAACAGTAGAACACAAAACCTAATCAGTTTAAGATTTAAAATCTTGAAGATCTGCCTTTCATTGTAGCGTTCAATACACCATCAGCCACTAGTAAATAATGGAATGATTGTGTGAATACTTTTTCATTTCTACTTTAAATTTTACAGGAAGTAAAAAAAAAACCTGCAGGATTTTAAAGACCTGAGTGACTTTTCAGAACATTCGGATCAAAGGTTACAATAGTCCAAAAATAGTAACAAATACATATTCTCGTCCCCGCTTCTACTGGTAACCCATGAATACCATCCAGGCAAAGCCGTTTACGTTGACTGTGCCCACTGTGTTCAAGCACTGATTTCCAATTCAGATGCAACAGGCTTCATAAATAACATTTGTGACCTCTCCCTGCCTCTGTCTCTCAGTGAGCATCAGCTGCAGTGAGAAGAAGACGAATCCTGCAGAATCTCTCCAGATGCTGTCGTCCAGCCGCCTCAGCCTCCGGAGTCTGGCCTCCAAAGCCAAGGTACCTTCAATGGTTCATGCAGTCAGCAGACACTTAATATGAGTCAACGTCGGCTTTAGTAACTGCAGTGTGGGTTGGAATGACAGTAGCACGCAGCTGATTGTCTGTAATCCAACAAGGAGACTAGTGCATGTTTTGATGTTTTGGTCTTGCAGCAAATCCACACAGATGTTGCGACGGGTGAAGTCCATGCCGATCTACGGGACGGCGTTGCCGCTCTGGAACGGCTGATCTCAGATCTGCAGGAGCTGAGTGGGAGGCTGCGGAACCAGTCCCAGTGATGCAAACTGCATCTTTATCATGACGTTTTTATACCTTCATGTCCACAATATAATGTAAATGTTTGTTTTAAGGTGTCAAGAAGTAAAACTTGATAATTAAATGCTTCATGTGTTCATTCTTCATTTTGCAAATAAAGAAGTTGAAACCAGTTATTGACAAACGAAAGGACATACATAAATCAGGCTAAACGGTTCCTGTTTTAGGTCAACTTAGATACCAAGCTTCTTTTCATTTACTGAATGTCAGAATATTAAATACTTGCTACAAAATCTCCCCAACCTCCCCTAGTAGAGCTCCCCAGTTTGTCTACCTGTAGAACTTGTAGGTCCTAAACTGTTTTTTTAATTTTTTTAATATTATTATTATTTATTTACCAGATGGACTGGTAAATTAAAAAACAACCCCAGCATTCCCTCTGAACACTGGGATGGTTCAGGAAGTAGACGGGTTCTGCAGGGTTTCCCCCAGTGATAGGGGCACTATGGCAGGCCCCTAGCTGCCTCTAGTGTTTTTGTGTTTAGAATATTCAAAGTTACAAACATTCTGAGGTGCACAAGTTGAGATCATAATTTGGAAATAAATAAACCCTGGGTTCTGTGAACCAGAGAGAAGTTTGTTTTGGTGATGCTGATGCTGGAATGTTTACCATCACGAGTAAGGCAACTTATGTTGGACTATATAAAAACATCTCAACTCAGAAGGTAAAGACTGGACCCAACAGGGTCTACCAAAGAGGCAAGAACATACAACCAAATTAGTTAGAAAAGTCTCAAATTTACCTTTGCACACAAAGTAAATGTGGGTGCAAATCCAGTTCTGTTCGGAGGAACTGGCCAAATCCATTATAATCTTCCAGCAGTCAGGCTGCTCTCTGAGCTCTGCAGTTCCAGCACAGGTAGATCCACTTCCACCTCCCGAAGCTTTGGCAGGAGGAACCTCTCTGGATCTCTCTGTTTATTGGATCGTGTACGTCCCAGTCCATAGAGCCTCTACCTCTGCTGCCAAGATAGACGGTACTGCAGCTGACTGATAAAGATGACTGTTTTTTGTCTCAGGTCAGATTACATAAGAGCTATTTATGAAGCCATTATGCAAAACCGAAACAGGTCTTATTATAGCATGAGGAAATTAAAAACCGTGCAACAAACACATCCTGAATGTTGCTTCAAGTCGATGGTTTGAGCCGTTACTAAGGCAAGATCGTAGCACAGCAAACTCTGACATCCAGGTGAGGTTCATTAAGTCCTTAATTCAAGCCATTTCATTCATCGCCACATTATATCTCTCATAAAGCACAAGTGACTAATCTCCTTATTATAATTTAATTTCCTGAAGGCTATTCTTGGATAAATCCTGTGAGAGTGATTTAGTGGGGCTCTGTCATCGTCCAGAGGAGCGCTCCAACAGCGGGACACAAAGCTTTGCCTGTTCTGCTTCACAGTGCCTCCAAACATTCCTGATGTTCACTCAGACTGTTTCAGACATCCTCACTCTCAGATCTTTCTGTGCAGTAGGTCAGAGTCGGAGGAAGGCCAGTTGGTGCCGGACCATCTACGATTTAAGGAATCCAAATCAGCCTTTATTCTCATTGGTACAGAAACGCCATCCAACGAACAAAAAAATTACAGATGGACAGCATGGAATTTTGCCCCATTCCTCCCTCAGCTGATAAAATGTTTGCTGTATTAGTAGAACTGTGCTCGAAATAACAGCAGAGTTTGAAACTGAAAGCTTGAAACTATTCTCGCATCCTGTCTTTCAATGCATTCAAGTTCATGAGGACGTTTTTCTCATTCTGCTCCAAAGAAAATGCGAAGAAGAAATTTCAGCTTAAGAAGATAATTCCAATCTAAAGAAGGAAATAAAAAGAGGAATACCAGGCTGCATTAAAAAAAAAAAAAAAAAAAAAAAAATCACTTTCTTCACAAAAATAATTTCTGGATGAACTCAAAAAAGATTCCTCTTTTGCAGCCCAGATTATTTTGGATGCATCCTAATGGTTAAAGTCACCTCACCAGTTGGCTCCATTATCACTATTGGTCTGGAACCAAGATGGTATCATTCATTTAAAGATGTGGTATTCAACTGATCCGCGGTTCCCAGTATGCCATAAATGGATCTGCAGTATGGGAATTCAAGGCTCAAAGTTTTAGAGGAATCTGTGGAGGAGATTTTTATTTGGATCTTACAAGGAAAGAAGAGTGAGTTTGTGGGAAAAAGGAAGCTTTATCGCCATGGAAACGGGTCAGCATACCTTTAACATAACTATGTATTTAGACTGAAATAAACATGTGACTCTTTGTGCAGAATTAGCCTCAGTACAGGAAGCTAGCAGGAACTATTCATCTTTCATCAGACAGTAGATCCGTCAAAAAAAATCCAGAGTGTATCTCTGGGAGATGACTTTCTCCAACATGTTTATTAAGAACCATTTTAGTCTCTGAACCAATAAATGAACTCTCTGACCACATTTAAAAAAAAAAATAATAATTTCATCATCTGGCTACAATCTTCCTCTGAGGCATGCTGTATCTTTCTACACTAGGTTGGCAAAGCGCTTGTGCAGCCTCTGTCTTATTTCCCTAGAAAGCTGCGACCCAGTCGGTCCTGGCTTCTGCTTACACTCAACCTTCAGGGTTCCACGTCCGGCAGCTGGGCCCACCGCCAAGAAACGCCCAACATGCTTCCAACTATCAGGAAGCAAACACGGAGGAATGTGCAAACAGGAAGTTGTCTCCTTAAAAACTTTCTCATGCGGCCTAAATAAGATCACATGACATCACAGTGATAACTGTGAGAGGTCAGCACAAATGAGTCCAGTTTTCAACCAGGAACCGTGGCTATCCTGACTGTTCTATCGAAGACGTGCCTGTATTTTAACTCCTAGATTTTTCTTTCACTGTTCCTTCACTATGTTCTAGTCATCTAGTGTGTAAATAGGATGCGAGGACAGATGATAAGCCAGTTCACAGCCAGGGCTAATGATGCAAAGCTGCTCTCAACCATTAGAAAATGACCAAATCACTGCTTTACAAAGTTAGGGATGGAGCACATGTATTCCAGATTAACATGACTTCAAGTTACAAAATTCTAAATACTAAACCTATTTACACCTCCTCTAAAGCCTCTACTACTCACCATTCTGCCTGCCTGTCTGTCTCCAATGGTCTGGTAGAGCGTGGTAGAGCGCTGGAGGTCCAGGTGACTGGAGTTCTGGGGTTCACCAATCCGGGGTCAACGGGTTTTGTGGAATTTTAAACTAGCTTTTCATCCTTGATCTGAGTTGGTTAATGTCCCAGTACAGTTCAGTAAATCCTGCCTTGAGCACACTGCTAAAGATCTGTTCCACCTGTCAGTGATGACTACACACACTAGACAATCAACATGCAACTTTGGCATGTTCTGTATGCTTTTGATACATTAGAAACATAGAAATGAAATAGGCCTATGTTTTTTTTTTTTCTTGCTTTTTTTTAAATCAGTAAACAAAGAAAAAGAAAATAATTTGACAATAAATTTGATCCATCAGCTTCTTTTAGTATTTCAGAAGTTAGCCAATATGGAACCCACAGGGGATTTGGTTACCAGTTGTACCTGAATGTAGCCTGGTAAAAACCAGCCCCTTGTTCTACCATGCCATTTCCTTCGTCCAGAGCGTCTGCAGTCTGCTAAGGTTTACCCAACGTTTGCCTGTGACGTATGTAATGCACCAGTTCAACGCTATGAATCTTACCAGAAATTGCTTTTTCCCCACTGCGAAGAAAGAAGTGCGAGCCGAACAAGATGTTCATTAGCCTGCAACTAATGATGACGGGATGACAGGATGTTGCCGTCATCCTGCCAGATGTTGCTACCTGCTACAGGTCTTTCACCTGCTGCCCATGACATTATCCACCTGGCCTCTGTGTGCACAGCTCCTTGGATTCATTGGCCTTCACTGTCTCCTTCCATGACATAGTGTGATTTCCCATTGCTTTGTCTGTTCCTGTCCTGCATTTCATACTTCATCCATTCATTATTGAAGTTTTTTGCACTTCGATTTCTAATATTATTTGAGTATGTAGAATATTACTGTTTATTAGAGCGAGGGCTGTAGAACATTTCTATTACAATACCAAGGTTGGCAATTTCCATGACACTTGAGTTGTTGACTCTTTGCCACATAAAACGTTTTAGAAAGAAAAGAATTTACAGGTAAAGAAACTACAGCAAACACCACCTGGAAGTGCCTGTCTGACTGTCTGACTGTCTTTCTGCCTGTTCCTGCTCAGTCTTGACCCAGTGAACATTTTTCAGTGACGTTTTTTTGAGAAGAAACCCACTCGCCAGTTATTTTTTTCGCTGGTTTGCTGGGAGTCAGGATCACATTACAGAGACATGGACGCATGCGGGTAGGCGCTTTGATGGGGAGGGTCCGGTCTGTGTGGGTGTGGGCTTTCGGTTCGGTCCGGGTCCCCTGACACTCCGGGGCCCCTAAGAAACTTCCAAATAGCGTTCTTGGGGTTAGCGTGCAGGCCCCCCTCCCCTCTCCTGACGTCATGTCTGGAGGCAGGCTGCGCGCGCCCCCGCTGACACCGTTCACCTCCAACTGAGGTTGGAACTTTGCTGGAGTTCTCCCCTCGGCTCCCCTCGGCTCTCCTCGACTCTCCTCGACTCCCCTCGGCTCCTCTGACTTTAGTTAGAGTTTAAAGAAGACAGGCGGCGCTTCTTCAGCCCAGAGTTCTTCTGGACGTACATGTCCCGCTTCACTTCTAACTTTTTCCTGATAACAGACTCTTTCCTGTCCTCTGGAGGAACCGCGACTTTGGCTGGACGTCGCTGCTTACCTGAACACACAGAGGGAGACCCAAGTTTCCCCTAAAGTGAACGGAGTGAACCGGACTCAGACGAACTTCTCTTCCTCTCCCCGGACAGTTGTGGACATGGTTTGGGTTTTATGGGGCCTCCTCCTCTCTTTGCTCCTCTCCCCTGTCTGCGAGTCGGTGGAGCGGCTGCAGAGCCGCAGCGGCTTCAGGAGGCTGTACGTCCTGCAGCCCGGGCCGGGACCGGGACCGGGCCCCGGCTCGGCTCCTGGGGCGAGGGGGTTGCGCCTCAGCTCCATCTCCACACGCCACAGCCCGTCCGGACAGCCCCTGGTTTATAACGTGGATCTCACAGGAAGCTTTGGCAGCAGCCAGGTTCGGAACCGCAGGATGGGGAACCCAGCGGCTCCAGCCCCACAGCTACAGGACCAGAACCAGCAGAACCAGCTGATGAAGCTGTCCGGGTAAGAGGAACTGAACAGCATCTAAAACTGCAGCTGTGCAGACCCATGGGTCGGTACCGATCAAGTTTGTTCCCGTTAGTTCTGATCAAAAACCCAGAACACTGATAACTGCATTTCTCTGATCACACCGACTATATTCATGCTACATGATTTTAATAAAAAGTTTAATTTTCAGCGCCTCACAGAGACCATCTGTAATGATCAATACCAATCAATCAGATTCTGATCAATCAATACCCAAAACTTCCACCTCCACCTTCTTTGGCCTTTAATTGTATCAACAGATGATTAACCCCTTAATGCCTGAATTGTACAAACATGTTTCCTGTCAAACAGATGTTGCATTATGTAAACATTACACTCAGCATTAATGTACATTTTTAGACATGATGCTTATTAGAAACAAACTGTTCATTCTTAGTATGTTCACTTTATTCATTCTGTTAAACATTGCTAAAAAAAACCCCCCAAAAAAACCCCAAAAGACTTTGAACTTGAATCAAAATATGTTTCTTAACAGTTTTTAAAATACTGCAAAATCTTTGCTGTACTCTCCAAATAACTCCAAGCCTCTCTTTTGCCATATTAAATCATCAACACTTATGCCTTTACTTTACTGCCCTGGAAGCTTTTATTCCCTGAATATAATAATAATAATAATAATAATAATAATAATAATAATAATAATAATAATAATAATAATAATAATAAATATATACAATTATATCTACATTTTTTACAGTACCATTTAATATTAGTGTTGCTCATTTTATTTCCTCAAATGCCTAGTGTGTCTAAAAAGTGTCATACCCAAATTTAAAAATACCTTTTAGCATTTTGTTCACACGTTTTAACCCTGTTTTAGAACATATCCATCCATCCATCCATCCATCTATCTATCTTCTAACACACTTCTCCCTAGTGTGGTCAGGAAGGTTGCTGGTGCCTATGTCCAGGTAACATTTCAGGCGAGAGGCGTGGAGCACCCCGGACAGGTCGCCAGTCTGTCGCAATATTAGTCAACCTAAATATATTATTTATTGCGCAGTCTAGCTCAGGGTTAAGATTATTCACTGGATTTATGAGCAAAATTTGATGGCAGATCGTGCACTTCCACCTCCATGAATCACATGTAATTCACATTTTCCCTTCTATATGGGTGTCAAAGCTCTCCTAATAGCAATCTTACTATGCCAGGAAGATGAATCAACCAACATTTGTAGTATTAAACACATCCCATTGGCTGCATTCTTAACTAAAGAGGTGTGAATTTAAATGACTTCATTAGTACGTCATGATTTGCGGTATCTGAGTCGTGAGGCAGACGCAGTAGACCCAGGTTATGGAGAGTAAATGGAGATTTAATGATGAAAAATGCCGAAGTCCAGGCAGCACAGAGTGAGCAGAAGCTGGGAACTAATCTCTGGTAGCAGCTGGTAGGCGACTGACCGCAGGCAAGACAACAAGACGGTCTGACCAGGACCCAACAGGGAACACAGGTGGGTTTAAATACACAGGGAGAGAATCAGGGAAAACAAGGAGCAGGTGTACTCTATCAAGGGGTAGACGGGACAACACAGAGACTCAACAGAACCCAGAAACCTAAATAAACACACAGAAAAACTCATCCGCACAGTAAACCAGATTCTGCTGTGAGCAAGCTGCTATCCAAACCTATTTCGTGGTGTTTAAACACAAAACCAGCTTCCGTCAGGGTGGGAAGCGTTTTACTGTGTGGGCTGGATGGTCTTAGTATGATTGTATGATCCAGTTCAGAAAAAGATTCCAAACATGCATTTAATGACTTTGTTTAAACCGGAAAGCAGAGATTATAACATCTGCACTGCTAAAATAACACAGTAATGAACAGCCGCTGATGTTTCTTGCTGCAATGAGCAAGGAATCTATGAATCTGTTTCTCTTTCTACCAAAAACTGGATGACAAAAACTCTTCAGTCTGGTGCTCTGGTCTTAACTGCCCCCTTTTTTTGAGGGAGAGTTTTGTCTGTAGAGATTTATTTGTTGTTTTTGTTTAGTTTACTTATGTTGGATATTTAAAATGTCTTCCAGTTTCAGTGTTAGATGCTCATTAGAATTTAAAGTTTATTCATCTTTGAGAATGTGCCCCTGCATTATTATGCCGTTATAATCTAATCACTTGAAAATCTTCTCAAAACAACAATATTTTCATTTGTCGCAGCAACGTATTTCCAGCAAAATGTGTTATTCTGACAGGCCAAGTTATTGGTAGTTTCTAAATACTCACTGTACACATTATTCAGACTTTTTGCTTTTTGTAGAGTAACACAATATTCAACTGTTGATAACTTGGACTATCTGCTCAGGCAGCCACTCTACCTCTGCTGCTGGACAGTCAAACCTCTCCTGACTTGCCAAGCGTGTTTTTTTTGTCGTTGTATTTTTTGTGGCCATAGAGATTTCCAAACATCCACATTATCTCTTGCAAGAGATGGAAACACTGTGTGAGATGCTTGATCTTTCAGACAGCTAACTTCACAGCAACGTGGGGGAAGGGCAGTACTTCATTATCGTCCAGACTTTGTCTGACATCTCATATTTAGAGACACATATGTGGTTTAATAGAACCACATGAGCGCTGTGGTAGAACATTTTTGTGGCTTGGAAGTGTGACTTTTGACACTCTACCCACCTGTAATCAAGGTCAGCTCAGTTCTGCTCTAGTAACAATGGGAATAGTGATTTTTATGCACCATTTGGCTTGTCATGTTGGTTATGATCTGTATTTTCAGTCTTGCCGATACACAGCTACACTAGGCAAATGGAAATGAGAGCCGATGAGACGCTGCCATAAAGTATCTGAGGCCGTGTCCAGATGCTGGTGGTGCGCCTGCGCCGCAGCTGCTGGGTTCGGTCGTCTGGCTGCGGCTGTGGTTCAGGCTGTGGTGCTGCGGGTATGTACCGCTCTGCTAATTTAAACTACCAGCCTCTCACAGATGTGCTGCCACTTTGATTTCTATAGATTTACACACACAAAACCGATTTCGAAAAGATCTGTTATATGTTTTCTTCAAAGTAATCCAGAAAAATGAAATGCTAAGCGCCACCTGGTTGCTGCCACTGGATTTATGAAAGGAGAATGGATCTGAAAATTTGAAGAGGAACACTTTTGCTTCAAGAATTCAAAGTTTCTGTTTCCAGTGTATAATGGAACCAGTCTTTGGACTGGAATCCTGAAGCTGGCACAATGGTTTCTTTGAACACCTCCGGTCTCTGTGGCGACCATGCATCTAGAGAGTCATTTTTCTGGTGGAAAACATACAATTATCCAAAAGTCTAAGAAAGCATTGCTCCTTCTCCCCTTCGCATTTCAGTCTTCAGAATTAGTTTCCATATGTTGCTTGGTTTAGTTAGTTTTTTAAAAATTTGTAACAAAATTGATGTTGAGCCAGAAATGAAGGAACCTTTGAAACATAACTCTCCATTCTTTTGAATTTTGTCATTTAATCAAGAAAACCCAGTTTTTGCATTTTGCTGCCAGCGTTTAACATTATTGAACAGATGACCTGAAAAAAGTAATTATTTATACTTACCAATAGGGCTGGTCAATAACAGTCTCTATTACAATAAATACATAATCAGCGACAACAGATATGTCTGATACAATGTTCAATAGATTTACTCAACTCCAATCCAGAACCGCACAGCATTCTGGGAGATGTAAACAGAGGAAATGCTTTAGCTGCTCAACCTCTCATGGCTTGACAAGCTAGGTGGGTGGCATCAGCTGACTCACTCCTCTTTGGTAACCTAGCAACAACCTTTTGAGTAGCTTGGTTCTTGTTTTGCCATTGTTCCTCATAATGGCTTAAAAAAAAAAAAATAATGGCATGGAGTAAAAGCTTGAGACCAAATTGGGGTTAATACAGGTAATGTCCCCAGTTCGGCAATATTCCAGACGCTTAAAACAAAAGTAACCCGATGATTATCGATATTGACTGATATAAAACGTGGATATCGTGATACATTTTTCAGCCACATTGTCCATCTCTACTTAGCAGTTACCACTTCAAAAACTTAACAGTTTTATAGAAATAGCTCATTAATGTAAAAGAATTTGGATTCCCTTTTAATGGAACTAAAAAACGTATGTAGTTGTTTATATGATTCAAATAGATGACAGAAGGTTATGTGACTAGCTGTGTTGAATCATGGGATGCTGAGAGGTGCTTTGTGATATTGTGTGTTTTATGAACACCCACCCATGTGCCTCTGGTTGGTTAGTTGACATTTTCTCAGCCAATCAGCAGAATTGATGAAATTGTTTTGCCTCTTATATCCAACTCGGATGAAGACACTGTCGACTGACATTTCATTATGAGTAACGGTCGCGGCATTGTGACGAGAAATTAGTTTACCTGTTACTGAAAATTGTAGCGGCATATTTATTTTAACACTGAGTAACAGAGCCCGTCACATTTAGACAGACTGGGGTCCCATTAAAGACACAAATGTCAAAGCAAGCGCCAGGCACAGTGCAGGTTTTCACAACCTGCGGCACAAAAATAGCCCAAGTATTGCTTCGGCTCAATTTAAACAAGTCTAGACTTCTAATAGAAAAAAACGTTGACAGTTCAGGGTCAGAACTGAAGCTGGTTGAAGTTTCTGTCGGTCAGTTTAGACTTGA
Source organism: Poeciliopsis paucimaculata (assembly GCA_903067055.1). NCBI lineage: Eukaryota > Metazoa > Chordata > Actinopteri > Cyprinodontiformes > Poeciliidae > Poeciliopsis > Poeciliopsis paucimaculata. The sequence continues at coordinate 68,563 of CAEGAD010032613.1, forward strand.
GCTACAGCTTTAGAGAAAGATTCAGCACAACTATAAAAGTTCTTTCAAGTAATAGTAATGTGATTAAAAACAAACCTCTCAACACAGATGTCTTTTTTATTCCCTTCATACAAATCAATCTGACCCAAAGTTTGTCTGAGGAAACTGAAGCAAAGGACTGTGACATATAATGCAGCAGCATGACCACATTCAAAGTGTCACACAATGACTTATTCAAGGCAAGTAGGTTTCATTTTGATTGTTTCAGTCTTTATCCTTAAATTTAGTTGGTTAAATTATGTTTAAGCTGAAGCATAATCTTTCCTTATTGGAGATGCCCATCACTAAAACTTTGGTCATTTGGTCCAACATCTTTCAGTGTCCTCAGTCAAAGTCTAGCAAAGACTGCTAGATTCTTATCATATCTAACCTGCAACAGGGTTGTTATGAATATCACATTCCAAACTTATGAATGTCCATTCTGATGTGACACAAGCAACAGAAATAGTTGGAAAAAGGAAAAGAAACAGCCTAGGAAACCAGGAAACAACAGGCAGCGTGAGCCCTGGCTCTGCAGTGCCACATTAACGTAACAGGAAGCAGACTGTTGAACAGGTATAACATGAAAATACCCCTCCAGATCTCTGCAGCACCGTGGAAGCTGGTAATGACCCCAACAAGAGTCATTTGCTGTCGATGGGGGCGACAGAAACTCCCAGCTGTACCTTACTCACTTATCACACACTAAAACATTCTACAAGACTGCAGACTGAGCAGCTGGGACCAGACTGCTGGACCACACACAGCCTGCTGCTGCTGCTGCTTTTTCCCTTCATCTTACTCTCACTGAAGACTTCACATGAAAGAATGCAACTGGTGCCACCTGGTAAAGCGATTCATTTTATAGGTAAACTGGGCACAGCCGTAATAATTGCTTAATATTTTGAACTGTGTATTTTGAATGGAATGCAGAATGTACTTTAGGTTTTTTTTCACATCTGGTTGTCTGGTAGACTCGGTTTGATTAGGACCAAAATTGCAACATTTGTTACATCTTCAGCCAGTGCAGCTTTCTTTCACACTGCTCTGTATCAAATGATCCAAACTAATGAAAAAACCTCACCCAAGGGTGTGCTGCACCAAAAACTAATTCATTAAATGACAAGAAGACCCTGAAGAAGACACTGAACTCAATTTTCTTCTCAAAATGTAAACAGAAATGGCGTCAGATTTTTGCGGTTGTAGGATTTCTCCTTCGTCTCTGGAAAAGACGACGAGCCATTTCTCCAATTAAGCGTGAGATTCTCACGTTTGTTTTGTTTGTATTGACGCAGAATGCCCTGCGCTGTTGTCCACTTACTGCTTTTGGACCTGTCTGAGGCCCATTTGGTGTTCACATAATCACCAGCGTTCACTTTAATCACACTGGGTTTTGAGGTGGAAACAGAGTTTGCGTTTTTTGGTCCGCATTAGAGTCCGATTAAGCCTTCACATCTCCACAAACGAACCAGGCTTTCTAAACAAACAAACTAGAGTTCATTTAAAGTGGGTTGAGCAGGGCTGGTGTGTCTCATTGCCTTTTTGTCACAGATTTTCTTGCCACGACTCTTAATTTTCTTCAGTCCATCTTCTCGGCTTCTATTTAAACCATGTCGAGTGTTCAAAACTAATTAAATCTTCATATGATTAGATTGCAGTCAGGATTCTGGTGTCTGTGTTTTTATGTGTGCGAGACATCCTTCCAGAGAGGATCTTTGGTGGAGAGCTCTCGGCTGCCTGTGTTCTCATCAGCCTCATCAAGGTGTGAAGATTTAAGAGCTGCAGATGATTCTCCTGGTCCATCTTCCCTGTTGATCCTGTTGTGGAAGAAACACGCATAAGTAATCTGGCTTGATGTTACATAAAATTTATCTCCTTGCATTTACACCCATTTAATACAGATGACATGATCTAATAGCCCAGTGTACGCGGCAAGACAGAGAAATTAAAAGCTATCATTTGGCTATGGATATGAACAATGATGTTTATTTAAAAGAGACAAAATAAAAGGAAATTTGGGGGAGTATACCTCTGCTAATTGGGTCATCTTTTCGACTGCTTATTGACATTTCATCAGACTATCAAAACATGTTTAAAATATGTGCTGTATTTTGCATTTACAGGTTTATTTCTTACAACTTTTCAGACCACAAAACAAGTCAAATTTGTAAAAAAAATAAAAATAAATAAAAAATTAGGCCATTGTTGTTTGGTTGATTTTTTATTTTTTTAAAATATTTGTTCTCTTGAAACGAGAACAATCAACCCTATGCAAATACTGCAGCCTGCTACTTCCCCAGCTCCCCCTTACGGTCACACACTGCTGTGGGATGCCATTCAGTTCTTTAAGAAGTATTTTCTGCAAGTCAGTTACTGTGTTTTTGTTGGTCACACTGGCCAGGCTGATTCAGTGGCGCTAGAGGCTAGTAAAGGTTTTACTAAAGGTTTTAAAAGGTTCTGAATCATGATGGGGCTTACACAATGACACAAGTTTTTTTGTTTTTGTTGTTGTTTTATGTTAAAATAATCTTAGTTAAATGTCAGCATGGTTTTATGTATTTTATGTTTTTTTTTTTTTTTTTAATTCCGTGCTTATTTTAACATACTTTAAAAAACAGCCCCACCTTACATCCGCTAACATTGTGTCTTTAATTACCTACTGAATGGAAAGTTACATCAGAGTTCCTGCTTACTGAATCCAGTAAGCATCTTTTTCTGTCTTAAAGCTGTTTCATGTCTTGCCTTGTGAGCTGAGGGCCGTCATGTGTAAGTCAGGTCAGTGCTGGGGAGCTGAAATGACATCTTTCCGAGTCTCAAAGATCACACAAGCAGAGTGAGGGGAAGTTTCTCAGTGTGCTTAAAACACAGCGCTGCTGTTGAAAAACATCTGAACAAATGACCATAATTCTGCACGAACGAGCCGATGTTCCTCTGTGCTGTTGTTGTCAGGTGTTTGCAGCACTGTGACTTACTTTCTCTGCTTGTTTTGCAGGGTGAATGTCTGTGGAGGCCAGTGCTGTCACGGCTGGAGTAAAACTCAGGGGTCACAGCGGTGCACCAAACGTAAGCCAACACTGAATCGCCTATGAGTATGTAAATGCTGTTTTTAATGTACATAGCATGCTCTTTACAACATCTCTAAATAATTTATGACACTAATGGTCATTACTTCAATGTCAGATGGAAGAAATAAAAATGATCAAAGATCCTGATCATTATGGAAACGAGCAAAGCTTTCACTTTTTGCTGTTTTTTATGTGACAAATAGTTTGGGGTTGAGTTAAACTCTGAAACATTTAGTTAAAATTTAGTTAAAATCTGGTTCAAACAAGATTCTCTGTTTTGCATGTAATGTTGGAGGTCTTTAAAACTGAATTAATACCTTTGTAAAACCGTCTAATGTTCTGCTGAACCAAAGCAATCTGCTTTGTGAAGCAGAATAATAGTAAGTAGATCTGTTAAATTGTTTTTTGTTCACACCTTAACTGTGTAATTTTGGGGTTCATAAAAAATATGTTTATGAACCCCAAAATATGGTTTATTAAAAAAAAAAAAGTGAAATTCAGAATAATAAAAATGGAAAAAAGTAGAAAATAAAATGGATTTGACGGGGCCCTACAAAAGACCTCTGAGGGAGCTGCAAAAATCCATAGCTCAGGTTGGAGAATCTGGACTTTATGTCAGAGTAGCAAGAAGAATGTGATTGAAATGAAACCACGAGAGGTTCTGTTACTAGAAACCATTGAAAAGATCCAGTCTTTTAAATGGATCTTTTAAAAGACTGTTTAAAAGGTCAAGCTGTTCGGTCAAGAACAGCTTTGCTGGTTTACATGCAAAAGACTGACTGGTGGAAAACACACACATCATATCCTCCTGAGCTCACCACTCCCATCCTAAAACATCCTAGTAACTAGATGTACTGCACCTTCTCTGCTGGAGGTGCTGCAATTTCATTCTCTAAGCTGATGATGATGATGATGATGGTAATGATGATGATGATGATAATTTATTTTGGACAAACATTTCACTGACATACCAAAATGAATACTTTAATGTTTCTAAGCACAAGTGCAATACCTTCCCATCTTATTTTCCTACATAAATACATGTAATTACACCACCTTTTCGGTGACTGTGAGTTTGAAGTTTAACTTATATAATCTTACCCCTGTCCCATTCATTAATTCATAACATAAATAATCTCCCTTTGTCCATTAACTTTTCAAAGCCCAAAACAAACACACACCCACACACAAAAAAACAAAAACATAATCAAATTTAAAATAATATTTTCTGCACCAGATACAAGCATTACATGCACCCATATACATATATATATCTATACACATACGTATGCACACACATACGCATCTAACTGTGCATATGCATAATAATATCTACCTATTTACACACACATATATTTACATTCACATACAACATCCTGCACCCAATTGCAAGCTGGGGTGCAGGATGTCATCCACAATGCTGAAATTCCCCGTCAAATTCATCATCCCCGTTCATTCATATACTTTTGAATTGTAACCATTTTTAGACTTTCCTTAAAGTACCTCATGCTTGGACTTTGCTTCAGCTCTTTAGTGAGTTTATTCCAGATCTTTATAACAATGACAGAAATACACATTCTTTTCATTGTTGTTTGAACATTTAAAGTTCTAAAGTTGAGGTTTTCTCTATAGTTATATCCCCCCACTCAGTCAGTAAATAATTTTTGAATATTTTCTGGTAGTAGTTTGATTCTGACTTTATACATGAACTGTGCAGTTTGAAACTCCACGAAATCTGGGAGTTTCAGGAAATAAGAATCTTTAAATAAATTATTAGTATGACAATAAAAATCAACCTTGTGAACTATTCGAATGGCTCTTTTCTGTGACGTGCATAACGGTTGAAGTGAAGTTTTATAAGTGTTTCCCCAAACTTCCACACAGTAACTTAAATATGGCAAAATAAGTGAACAATAAAGAATATGAAGGGCAGAGGGGGTTTAAAAATTTTCTAGCATTGGAGAGAACTGCAATACTTTTGGCTATTTTAGATTGAACATATTTAATATGAGGTTTCCAACAGATTTTGTTATGAATAAATACTCCAAAAAACCGAATTTCAGTCACTCTCTCCACTTTCACATTAGCAACAATTATTTGCAAACCACTATGCCATTTGCAATTCCCGAATAACATAAATTTGGTTTTGTCTACGTTCAATGATAATTTATTAATATCAAACCACTTTTTTAATTTACATAACTCTAAATTTATTTCCCTCAAAAGCTGTGGTAAATTTTTACCTGTACAAAAAATGTTTGTATCATCTGCAAATAAAACAAAATTAAGTGTTTTGGAAACCTAACATAAATCATTTATATATAAGATGAACAACTGGAGCTCCTTTTTGGTAGATGTATATTCAGCTGCTCCCATCTACTGCTAGTTTAGCACCACAGCCCCCTTCTGAGTTGAATTTTTATGTGTAAATCGTATAAATTGTTCTATCATAACCGACAGCTGGAGCTCCTTTCCTGGCACAATGCACCGACTAAAGAGACGGTGTTCGTTTATGTGAATGGCCAGGGTTTCACAGGCCGGTACCGTCTGCTGTTGCTCAGGTGGAATTAAACTCTCACATGTAAGTGCCAGACTTTGCAATAAGACAAAATTATGTTGGAAAGTAAGAATCTTTGCTGCTTTTGTCTATCGTCTCAGTCTTGCTCCCAGCCGCCTCACACACTGTTAATAAAAATGAAGTAAGTATGTAATAATATTGTATATGACTGTAAAAAATAACTTATATAGTTCACTTCATTACTTACTGTTCAGTCATACACATAAATGGCATTTACAGTCATATTACATAAATTTGAAAATTATTGAAAAGTTCATATAAGTAATATATTAGATCAATTCCACACAGACTGATCTGTTCTGACTCTCTGCTTAAAGCTAATGAAAACATGACATTCAGGACCAGAATATTACATCAGACTAATAAAGTATATTTTTAATGCAGAAATGGGGGCTTCATAAAAAACATTTATTCCTGCTTAAAGGTTGGTATTTTATAAAAACTACTTTTAAACTTACAGACAAGCCTCATTGGAACCATATATTGTCAGAGATGCTCTTGTTCTTGCAGAGACTCTGGATAGTAAAGGGAGGCATAACAGCCAATGATGATGACTTTTACACTGAACAAAGTATAAAAGCTACCATCATCCAGGATAGCTGCACGATCATCCACTTGTGGACCATCATTTGTGTTGTACCCTCACATGACCCATTCCAAACAGAATTGCCCCCTACCCACTGCTGTCCGGCATGTTTAATCCCACTCTGCTGCAGATACAGGAGATTTACTGACTTTTCTAAATTCCTCATAAACACCAGACTGTTGGCCTACATCAAGGCTCGCCAAGTTTCCAGTGCTTCTTGGCTTTTCAGCCACTGCTGCGTAGTTCAGCCTGCATAGGAACTTCTGGCTTTGGGCTTTTGCTGTTTGTCTGCCTCATAGGGAAATCCCTTCAGGCAACAGTTTGCTTATATTTTCCATAGGTGCCATAGATGTACCTGCCGTGTTGGCGAGGTTTTAAGCCGCCACCACAGGCTGGCAGTTTTTTATTACCAGTGGAGGCACCATCAGGGTGTTTGCACCATTGCTGTGTTGGATTATGTGCCAACCCAGGACAATGAAAAGTTCTCAGTTTAAGTCATTTTAATAAAAATGAGGATTTAACAAAATAAATAATTTTGGGGTGTTGCGTGGTGCAGTGGTTAGGGCTGGCAGAACTGAACGTGGCCATCCTGAGTTCCACTCTGTCCTGGGTTCCTTTACCACCTGGGTATCCCTCCATTTTCTCTGCCACCACAGCATCTCTCTAAGATTCAGGTCAGGACTTTGGCTAAACTTATTTTCCTTCAGGCATTCAGAAGTGGACTTTCTGGTGTGTTCTGCGTCATCGTGCTGCTGCAGAAGCCACGTTGGTTTCCACTTGAGATCACCAGCAGATGGCTGGATGTTCTCCTTCAGGATGTTTTGGATGACCGCACAATTCATGGTTCCATTTATCACATCAAGTCTTCCAAGGTCCTGAAGCAGCAAAACGGCCCCGGATCATCACACTGCCAACACCATGTTTTACTGTTGGGTTGTTATTAGGGCACACAGCTTCAAAAGAGTCCAACCATCGTCTCATCAATCTGCAGAATGTTCCAGTTTGATGACCTTTTTGCTCAGCAGAGGCTTTCATGTGGGAACGCTGCCATGCAGGCCATTTTTGCCCAGTCTCTCTGTCTTGTAGTGGAAGTAAGACCTCTGACCTTAACTTAGCCAAGTGAGGCCTGCAGTCCGTTGGATGTTGTTTTGGGGTCTTAGGCAACCTCTTAAATGAGTCATGGCTGCACTGTTGGGGTAATTTTGGTGTACCAGCTTCACCACTGTTCCACGTTTTCATCATGCATGGATAACGGCTCTCACTGTGGTTCATGGAAGTCCTAAAGATTTAGAAATGGCTTCATAAACATTTCCAGGCTGGTAAATGTCACTTTCTCATTTTATTCTGAATTTCTTTGCATTTTGGCATAGTGTATAGATTTTGAGGATCTTATTTCATTCAGATTTTTCTTCCAATGATGTCTTGATTGAGACCAGCCCGGTTCTGGCTAGAAACAGTGAACTCAGATGTGATAAACCACAGTTATGTTTCAAAGAGGGAGTCATCCATTTTTCACACAGCCATGCAGTTTTTTTTTTTTTCTCCCTTAATAATTAACTCCTTCATTTAAAAACTGCTATATGTGTTTACTTGTTTAATCTGTGACTGATATTTAAATTGGTTTCATGTACTGAAACATTTAAGTTTGACAAAAATACAGAAAATCAGGAAACACCTTTTTGCACCACTGTCTTTTGAAAACTCCTCTCAGGAGAGGTGGAATCAACATTTTATTTATATTCCAGTCTTTGTGATATTAACCTTCCACAGACTGATAATGGTAATGTAATTGGGATACTGAGACAGGTAACCATCATGTGAAGGCCACACCATGCTGTGAGACAGTTCACATCTGCAACAGAAGTCATGTCGTTCTTTTAATTTCCTTCAGTTATTTAATCCTATTTGGACAAGAAAGCACAGAGGCTGTCTTTTGTGCAAAGTGATTCTGCATGACTGTGCATGTGGGAAGCAAAAATGCATCAGTCAGCGATTTGCAGTTATAGAATTGTTTTATTGGGTTTTCCTGCAGATCTTTTTGACTGCACTGCCATTACCTCTGCGTGTAATTGCAGCAGTTGATGTTTGTCGTCCTCACACGCACCTTTTATAATCAGTTTATTGTGTTACAATTTTATTTTACGTGCCTAAATCTAATTTTGACTACCTCTGTGGAACTTATCTGAAGAAAGCTGCTGATGTTTGGTTTATACTAGGGTGACATACTGAGGTAAGAAGCACCTAATGTGATAAGCAAAGCAGATATACCCGCCCCATAGCGAACATTACTGCGGTTAATGTCTTTATCTCTCACAGTCATGATGTTCTAGGGTTTGGTTTCACTGTTATTTCAACACCTACATCTTCCCTCCACCTACACTTGGTTTTTCTTCAGGTGGAAGAAAGTGGAAGTCCAGGTAGCTCAACATTTTTTCCCAAACTATGCGACAAAAAGAAAATAAAGCCAGAGAGGATTATGAAGCCGCTTGTTGCATCCGTTGTCACGTTCTCCGTGGCCAGACATTTAAAGGAAATCAGGAAGGAGTCTTCCAGGTGGTCCTCCATGACCAAACAAATGAGTTAGAAATCACCACAGATATGTCTTGGAAAATTCCTCTACGCAGAGATTTATTTTTCCTGCTTTTTACTGTTGTGTCGCAGTAGTGAACAATGTGTTTTGGATCCACGTGGCTCATCAGATTCAGAAGCTTCTCTGGAAACGCTCCGATGACTCCTCCATACTGGTGGGAGTCAAGCAGTGTCAAATAGTTGAACTGGACAAAAGAATAGCACTTTGTCAAATTGGCCTAATTTAGTCATGTCATGAACATGTTGTCGACAAAAAACTGAAACAGTTGTTTTAAAGTTAAATAATGTATGGATTCCAGTCATGCGTCAGTTTCCTGGAACGTCTTCTTGACGTTTTTAAGTTCTATGCTGAAAATTAAAAAGTATTCTTTATTTCAGAATCTTTGCAGAGGTTTTTGAGTCAGACTAACTAGGATAGTTTGGGTTTTAGTTTCTTTTTTTTTTATTCAACAAAATGTTGCTCCCAGTCCTTCAACACAAACCGTCAATCTAAACCAGACCAGAAATTATGCTCACTGACAAAAACAGTTTGTCAGTTTAGGCTCCCAGTTTAGGCTCCCAGTAGGAACAGCATCAAGGTGGGACTCAAGGTTTGCAGAGGAACCACAAATGTTTTTCAGCTTTTCTTTTACTACAAGCTGATCCTCTCCTCACTTTCAGGCTTTTTCTTCTCTTTCTTCTTCTTCTTCTGTTTTGTAATTCTATTTTAAATAGATTATAGACTACTTTTTATTGTCTGTTGTGTTCATACTACTCTATTAGCCGAATCCTGGTTTTCATTGTCTCATAAGCACTTGGTTATTGTGTGATATCATCAGAGTACAGTCTTTAAAAAAAGAAGAGCTTTATTTATTTTTAGATTTTTTTTTTACAAGGTCTGGTGGGAAGATAAGCATTTCCTCCACCCGAAGCCTTAATGAGGCACAGAAATTCTCAACAGGCGCTCTTATTTTTGGGTCTCTGAGCTCCTGGGGGCCGGCAGTGACTCAGATAATATGGAATTCAATACCTCATATATTGATGTCATATCTTTCCCCCCTTCTACCTACTTTTGAATTCAGCAAACATCTGTCCTCGCCACACGCAAGGTGAAACAGGCTGTTGTATTTGCTCCAAAGTCTGAGCAATTTCCCTTCCTGTTCTCAAGAACATCAAGCTGTTGTACCAGGGCAATGACATTTAAAACAACCATCAAAAGTGATTTGATGTGTTTCCTGTCTCAAGCTAATGACCAGTCCATGTCCCCATCAATACCAAGCGGAGCCGACCTGAGAGACTGGGCCCAGCAGCCTGGGGGAGGATGGGGAATAATATTTACATTAGCCGGAGAAGAAAGGCTTCAACCAAGCCATTTACAGCACTGTTATTTCAAAATATTAATGTAAATCAGAGGGTGTATTGGGGGATCCACAGCAGTGAGGTCATTTTTAATTTTTGAGGTAATCCTGTTGTGAAAGATGGGTGTAACCCAACTATCCTGAAAACACAGACAGACATCCTTGTTGAGCTGCAGCTGCTTCTAAAATGAATTTTAAATGTTTTTACCTTTCAGTGTTTGTCCGTCTCTTCACAGTTTGAACCTTGTTAGAACATCAAGACAGTATGTGTGGATTATTTCAAGAGACCGAAAAGAGAAAAACCTCTCGGAGGTTTGAATGATTCTCTCTTATTTGAATAGAAATCAGAGAGCAGAGGGTCAAACAGCCTCCTTATGTTTCAGTGGAACTGCAGTTTTTTTCTGACATATCTGGACGTATGCATTTTTTAAAACAACATTTACCGATACTGAAGAATTAAGAAGACTTGAAGATGTTCGGTAATGAACAAATTATTTAAAGCTCACATTTATTCCCACAGATAAATCAGGTTAGGCGCATATAATCATCCACACCCACTTATCCTTAACTGGACTATACAGACTCAAAAAGAGGCCATTTTGCTGAAAGGACACAACCAGGACACTAATAACACCAAAACGGTACAAAAAATAATATCACATGTTAATGTTAGAAGGGTTTGTTTATGCATACTATGTTACAAATGACCAAAAGTACACTAAAGGATTAGCTGTTGCTTTTATTAATGCAAAAAATGTTTCTTATTATAATCTTTCAAAGTTTCATTTTTTAAATGTGATTAATCATCAGAATAATCAATTGGAAAAATTACTGTTAGTTGCAGCCCTAAATAACGTATAAAAAAATCTAACACTGGTAATCATTATAAAACTCACAAACAGAACATAGAAAGCATTATACTGCAAACTCTCAAACATGAGAATATTAAAAACCTTCCAGTATAAATTACAAGATAGTGCCACCTAACATCTGCCTGTCCTATCAGGGATTCTTCACATCACCGGTCTGAGAATTTTTCATATTTTAAAACATGTTTTGCTATCCAGCTGTGTAACAGCTGCACTCAAACCTGCTGTGGTGCAGCATGTTTGAATTTTGATCCTAATGTTCCTTGTAACTACAGGCCAATTTCCAAATTACCTTTTTTGTCCAGGATTGTAGAAAAGGCTGTTTTTAATCAACAGCAGACTTTTTTAAATGCTCATAGAGTTGGCGAAGAATTTCAATCTGGTTTTAAATTCCTCTGTAGCACAGAGCCAGGACGGCGGAGAGTTTTAATGATCTCTTCTTAACTATTGACTCAGGTCGCTCAGTTGTTTTAGCTCCTTTAGGCCCAAGTGCTGCCTTTGATACGGTCAATCACAGTATTCTTTTATCAAGCCTGGAGAACACTGTTGGTCTCAACAGCTCAGTTTTAGTGTGGATCAGACCTTATCCAGTCTTTTTTTGTGTCTATGGGAGAATATTCCTCTTCCTCAGAACCCATTTGTTGTGGAGTACCTCAAGGATCCATTCTTGGTCTCAATTTATACATTCTGTCACTGGGTTCTACGTTTAGAAAGCATAATATTTATTTCCCTTGCTTTGCCGTCATCCAAATTACCACACTCCAGAGAACGGTTGTAAACAGCATTAATGGACGGCATGGAGAAGCGTTGTTGTGATGATGTGATGGGGGAGTGTTGGAGAGGTTAGAAATTCTTGAAGTGACAGAGGGCAATTTTAATTTCTCACTATTATTACAGATGATGCAAACAGGGTTTCCCCTAGTGTATTATAAGTCTGGCGGGATACCAGGCTTTACATGCCCTCCCACCAGGCTAACAGCTGTTTATTTCAGACTGGAATTTTTTATACACCAGTTACAGTAAAGATGATTAAGCTAGGTTCACAGTCGACGCGTGTAAATGGGCACAAAGGGGTTGCACACCCGTTGGGCTATTCCTGCACCTGCCAGTTGGCCTCACACACTGTTATTTACAAATTTGGATGCCTATTTGGAGGTGCACGAACAATAATGGATTATTGTCTTAACAGACAAACATTTGTCTGGACTCAGTTGCACAAATAAAGATTTAGAGTCTATGATACATATTTAATTTTAGCAACGTCATTCTTTACTTACTATTGTTAAACATCAGGGTTTTTTTGTTGTTCCAATTACTGTAGTTATAGTTGGACTACGCTGATGAGTGTGTATGTGTTATAGTCCTTAAAAAGCAAACTGAAAGACCAAATCAGGACCCAGCAGGTGAACTTTCAGAGAATATTGAAAACCAGTAGGGTCTAAAAAGACTGACTGGTGAAAATCAACCCAAACCAAGGAGGAACTGTGCTTCCAGACCTCCTCAGAGTGCTCTGGTGTATCACTGCTTGTTCTTAGACACACTGAGACACACTGCTGCTGCTCAGTGGGAAATTGCCTCATACAGGCTACAAACCCTGGGTGGAGTTTCATTGCTTAATTACACTGGAACTTCCCACCCTGCTTGTAGTCCATATTGCTATCACTTTGCACACAGATACCGTACGCCAAAAATCCAGAGCGTCTCATCGGTTGGACTGCTTCCTGTGGCGGGTTAACTGTGGGGAAAACTGGAACACATTTATCAGCTTTCATCAGACTGAGGCTTCAGAAAAGGAGGAGCTCAAATGCAGAGGGAGTAACTTTGTTCATTCGCCAGATGTCTCTCTGCAGCTATTTAGTTTTCCCTTCATTAATCATTTTCACAAATCTCAACGTCACCAATTAGGCTAACAAGCCCAGTGTGGGGTGACACACCCCTGTGGGAGAGAGAAGCAGACCGAGCTCTTTCTGAGTCATTCCTCCTGCTGACTTCAAGCACACAGTCATACCTTTTTGAGGTTGCTGACTTGAAAGGGTGTTTCCCAGTTTTAGTCTTCATTAAAATCATTTCATTGAAGGCTTTGTGTGGTGAGGAGGTTTCCTGAATCCCTGTCGGGTTAGTTCAGGGATGATGGCTTTAGTTACTATTCATTTGCAGTGAATAGTAAGAGGTTTGTGCAGGCGGCTATCTTTTATCTCATTTTCTTTGTGTAGTTGGACCAGTGTGTGAACGTCTGCCATGTCGTCTGGTGAGATTGGCTTTGTAGTTGAAAAATGGACACCCCTATAATCTGCCTGGGGAGAGTAGAGCTGCTAGTAATTACAGACTCTCTGCTAGCCTCCCATGACACACACACAGATGCACACATAAGCCCAAAATTTCATAACAGGTACTGAACAGCTACAATCAGTTAGTAGTAGTGGTTATGATTTCCTGTAGCGGGTTTAAAGTTGTGGGATCTATGCTTTTCATTAATCAGTAGATGAGGACAATTTCAGAGATGAATATAATCTGGTTTGTGTTAAATAAATAAGAATAACATCAAAAGGTTGCTTTATTTCTGTTTCTGAGATCCTTCACTCCAAACTTAGCAGGCATTGTGGTCGTTGATCAGCATCAGAGATTATGAATTTATGATCAATGCGGCCATCCAAATGTAGAAAAGATCATGGAAATGGAACAGGATAAAGCGTCCAAATACAGAGGGCTCATCTAAGAGCTGGGGAAAGCCAGGTGACCCCCAGACAGGAGAAGTGATTCAAACAGACACCTGTAAAAAAAATCTGAGATCTCAGAACAGCACAAATTTAGGAACAAGCAGAACAGAGTGTATAAAAATCAGTCAAGGCCCTAAGTAGCCAGATATATCATAAATCTGCCGGGCCTGAATGCATGACACTTGCAATATAGTGATTCATCATATTGTGCAGTTCTAAAATTGACTAATGTATATTTTCCAATGTATGAGTAGAGTATAAAGAAGTCAGACAACAGCGTATATCACATTGATTAAACGGTGAGAACAGAATCTCACCATTAATACAAATTATGACATCTACAGAAGATCAAATGGACAAGATGATTTAGGAACAGTGGAGTCATAAATAGATTTAGTTTGTTTGTATGTACCTTCATTTTCAGAAGGTTTGATAAAGACATTTGTTTCATGTACAATCACACTGGTTTTATCAGCAGAAAGTAAAGCTGCGCATTTGTATAGATTGTATACAATCACTGTGAAAGTGTTTTGTATTTTGTAATTTTCGGTAGATAATCTCCTACCATCCTGACTCAACCTCGTTCGTTCTTTTTTTCTCTGCTTCTGCTCTGTTTCCTTCTGTATGGCAGCCAACTGCTTCCCTCCGTGCCAGAACGGAGGAATGTGCCTCAGGCCCCAGCTCTGCGTCTGCAAACCGGGCTCCAAGGGGAAGGCCTGTGAGCAGACCCCGGTGCCGGCTCACTCCAGCCCAGTGATTCCTGGGAGCGAACCCACCAACGGCCACACTAACGGTCACACGAATGGAAACAATGTGGTGCCACAGAGGCCCATACCTCAGCAAGTGCCACCTAACAGCTACACCTCCACTAATAACTTGGCCCAGATGAAGTTAACTGTCAAGGCGGCCCCCCAGTTTGTCAGACCCCAATACATCCAGCAACATATCCAGCAGCAGTAAGTATTGGTCTTTGATTTAAGCTTTATTATGCTGCATATTCCTTGTAGTACTTTATCAACTTCAACACTTTTACTGACTCATGGAGAAATTTACTGTAGTCCTTCACTATTAAACTTACTGCTGAAGTAAATGCTCACAGTTACATTTAGTTAATTCACACTTGCAGTATGTAACTTTGACAAAAGTAATTAAAACTGTCACCATGGTGACATTATGATATGGACAAACAGTCTCATTCAATGGGAAATCCAGCTCTTCCAATACAAAAATGCACCACTCGGGTTCCAAAACAACCAATCAGAGCCAGGAGGGGGGGTCTTATCACCGTCAATCAACTTCCTGTAGTTGATTGACTACAGGAAGGAGCCTCAATGTGGTAATGGTGGAGAAACAACTCACCATAACAGAAAAGTCATTTATCTGCCATCATCGGTAGCTATGCTAACTAGCGTAAGCATTTGTACCTTGCTCTCTGTGGTGAACCAGCAGAGAGCAAGAAAGTGACTGCTCTGATTGGTTGTTTCTGACTGAGTGGTGTAATTTTGCAGTTAGTACTGGGAGCACTGGGAGAAGGCAGAGGAGCTCGATTTATTTATTTTTCCCACCAATTACTTGTTATATACTGTCACAACATAATGATGATTTAAAAATATATATATATTTTAAAACTTTTTAAAATGAAAATGACCTTAAATATGTTTTACATAAAAACATAAGAAGTTTTTCCCCAGTGAGACAGTGGAGTAGGAGGGTTTGGAATTACGTCAGGGTTCAGCTCTGAGCCTCCTGTTGTTTGCGGTGGTGATGAACAGATTCAAGCATGAGGTCGGGCAGGAGTCCAGAGACACTAGGATGTTTACAAATGACATTGTGATCTGCAGAAAGAGGAGGAAGCTGCAGGACAAGCAGGACAAAAAGTGTGTGTGAATGAGAGGGAGGCACCTCAGGTAGGCTGAGGTGCTGATGGTGGACGAGTTTTTTTCCCCCTGAGGTCAGTCATCTAAAGCAAAAAGCAGCATAAGGGATGAAGATGATTGTGCAGACTGTGTTTCCATGAACTATTTTTCTGTGTTTATTTTGAAGTTACGGAATAGAAAATTTAAAATAACTTCTTCTATTTATGACTTGAGGAGGTTTTTGGCTTTTCCACAAAGAAAGTTGACGTGGAATAAGTTCTGGTGTACTTAACTTTCCCTCCCACTGGTAAGTCTGTGCTTTATCAGAGGCTTGAAACTTAGAGAAATTTCTAAGTTTAACCCTCCAGTTTGGTGGTGAGAGCCTTCGCTTTGCGTAGACTGGTTGTTTTTCTTCAAACCAGTAAATGGAAGCACTCCTAATTTGCATTTTCTGTTGTTATTTTGCAACATTTCAAAAGTTTGTTTGAAATTTGTATGATAATTGGCGGATTTTTGACAAAATAATAACGGCAATAGTGGAAGGATTTAGTAGATGTTAATACGACCTACTGTAATGTATGATTTGGAGATAGCGGCACAAAAAGGATAGTAAAGCTGAAGATGTTCAGGTTTAAGCGGAAGGGATTAAACCTTAGGACATGCAGAGGGTCAGTATGGCAGAGGGGGCAGGATGAGATGACAGCAGAAGATCTGCTGCTGACAGAAGAAGATTAAATATTGTCAGGGAACTTATGATCTGGTGTGTAGAAAATAATTACATCTCAAAACCTTTCTGCCACAGACGTCGCCTCTTGCTCACATCAGGCTTCTTCTCTGGATTTCAGCATGGTGTTCAGTAGGATGGTGAATACTGCAAATGCAAGCTATCTGTTGCTAATAGAAGCACAGAGAATATTTAGTTCAGTTTTTTTATAACCTGGGCTGTCTTACTAAGGTTGGCCTGCCAACTCATTTCATCATCCATCAGGGCTAAAATAGGCTCCCCGCTCCTTCACACACGGAGCTGAAGTGCCATTAGCTCCTGCTGCGGTTAGCTGTTGGTTTGTTTTGACTGTAAGTAATGCAAATGACTGGAGAGTGTGCACGGTGAAAATGCTCCAACATCTTGTCAGGTCCAGTTTGTCGACGTAATGGGTGCAAAAGCAATTCCCCACTTTTCTGCTCCAAGCCGGTTTGTTAATGGAAACATTGTCAGGGACCCGGTGCGGTGTCTCATTAATGCTGGCACACATCACATGATGATGTGAAGCATGTGGATGAATGTGATTTCTGTGTTCTGAGATTTCTGGGTTTCATACAAGGCACAAGTAATCGCTACCAGATCTGGCTGAAAGCTGCTCCTTGTTTGCAGAAAAGATTTATTTCACACAGAGAGCACATGTTCCCTCTGTTTTATTGTAAAAGCTCCAGACAATAACTGGTAGAAAACATTTCCTCGGGATAATGTTTCAGCCAGGTAGTAAATTCCTGGCCAGCATAGAGTGTCCTGTGTTACAGTTGCTAACCTTTTAAAATCCGCCTTTTGCAAGAAAAGTTGTACAATAAGTGAGTGAACAGCTGTTTAACGAGGTCTGGGACAGTAGCTGTAGAGTACTGAAGTGTTTGTAGGGTTCAGTTGGGGAGCTCTAACACCTGGTAGTCCAGTAGACTCAGTTCGATTGGTGATCAAAGTTGCAACCTCTGGACCTCTGGAGAAAACACTGAGAGCAACCTTCTTCTTCAGAAAATATAAACATAAATGGAGTAGCATCAGATTTTAGTGGTTGTTTTGTCTTGGGCAAAGGACAACAAGCCTTTTTTCCCGCTAATGCTAGACACATGTGTTTGTTTTGGCCGCATTTACCCAGAATGCCCTGTAGTCGGCTTCGTGCTTTTGGAGTGGTCTCCAGTCCGTTTGGCATTCACACATGCCCTCAAACCGCATCAGAGTTCACTTCAACCCAACTGAGACGTAGTTTTGTAAGCGAACCAGAGTTTGTCAACTTCGATTGCACGTTCACACCTCAGCAAACAACTGGACTTTCTTAGGCAAAGGAGCTAAAGTTTGAACAGGGCTGGTGTGAATGCACACTTAGTTTTACAGTCGCTTTGGTACATTGCTAGCATAACACAAAATACAAATCTTTATAATAAAAATTTCCAACTAAAATAATTAAAAATAAATTATTTTTAATAATAATTAAACCCTGAAGTACCACAGGTAGATGTCATTACCCTGTAGTTCTATTCCTCACTGGATTTTTCGGTGAAGGCACAAAAACTCACAATTTGTCTCACATGTAGGCCTCAAATCAGGAAGGAGGCAGAGGTAGAAGACAAACAGAAACATATTGAAGAAAGTATTTAAAGAAGTGTGGAACAATTCCCAACACTCCAGCCCCTAAAAAACCTCATGTCATTGTTCACACAAATCACATATTCTTAAAAGTAGAATATGTCCTGGTAACTTTTACGTCTTGGGTCTTTCTGAACTAAATCAATAGCCTTAAGAGATCTGTGCAGAAACGAAAGAAATGCAAAGAACAGTCACTCTTAGTTCTTCGAATAGAGCTTGTTATATTTTGGTTTTATCTGTTTAATATACAACGGTAAGAAACATTTGAAGTTAGATTTAAATAATTTCATAACCTGGTAAAGATCAAATGCTTTTTATTTTATACAGGTGTTCTGAAATTGAACTAAGTTATACTTTCCTCTTACCATAACTACCTAATGCATATATCTCATTCATTGAGAGTTTCCTCTCTGTGGTCCAAGAGTAACTTAAGCCTGTACATTACTAACATTTGGAATCATTTTTCAAACGATATTGTTTTTTAGCTCACTGGTCAAGGGAATAAAAAAAAAAAAGTTTGGCCAGCAGTTAGAAAAAAGAAGAAAGGTTGTGAACTAAAGAGTGAAGCCAAAATGTCCAGGGGAAATGTTTTGTGTCAGCACAAGGATCAACAATTACACTGAGCTATTGGTGCCACTCTAATCCAACTCCCATTTGGTTTTGAGTGCTTATGAGGGTGAATGTGGTGAAGAATGCTTCTCAAAGATCTCCGCCCAGTCCATAAATCATGGGCAACAGGCTAGTGCTTTTATAATGGCTGTCACTTTGGTTCAGCTGCACGAGTCAAATCCTGCAGCTCAGAATTTGTGTGTTCATTCATTCATTAAAGGTGAGAATAACCTGCTTCTATTTCCCACCAGAATAAAAGCTTTGACTTGTTGCCTGCAGCCGTAGGACAATTATTTATGCAGAAGTCTGAAGCTGTAGAGTTGGCCTTTTATGAAAGCTGCTCAGTAGTGCTGCAAAGATCAATTCAATATTAAAACGGTGATGGTGAGGTGAAATTTTGACGTAACATTTTCCACCAGCCCCCATTGTTAAAAATCCAATATGGATGTCATGCACAGTCTGTAGTGATGGCCGCACCATTAAAAAGTCGGTCAGTTTCTAGCTATTTATGAACCTGTTCTTTTAAAATAGAATTTATATAGACCAAGATTTCATATTTAATTCAACTAAAGTCTGAAACACCCAAGTGAGGTGAAAACTTTTTACATGCATGAAAGCTGTCACTTTCTGTGGAATTGGACTGTCATAATAATAGCATATGAAATATGTTTAAGGAGTGAAACCTTCCTTTGTTGTTAGGTCAGACATAAAACATAAAATAAGTTCTCTGATGTAAACATGTGGTCTCATAACTTTTGTGAGGTGAGTGGATTTATGGAAGAGTGTTGAGATTAGAGTTGTCAGAGAACCTCTGTATGTTTTCCACAATAATGTACTTCCTCTTTGTTTGATGAAGGGATGATGCACACGGCCAGTCACTGTTCACATCCACTGGCAACGGCGCAGGTTCCCCTGAACATGGGCTATCACTCTTTCCCACCATTCATGCGGAGACTGATCTCTGTAACTAAGTTGAGATAAGCTGCTTATCTCCATTAATGTCATGAGTGCATGATCACAATTCAGAGCACATGCTTCATTTGGCTGAGCAAAGCCCTGGCATCCAGTGTGTAGCTAACAGACAGTGTGTGTGAGACCTGTGTGACCTGACTGAGAGGAGAAAGAGTGGGAAACACCTTGTCGCTTATCACTTAATAGTAGAGGAGGATGATGAACTCAGTCATTAGCTGTGATCACCAACAACTGGCCCAATGATAATGGGCACAGATTCATACAATTATGTCAAAAGGTGCTGTATGCAAACCATATTTTAGTGGAGCATACCTAAATGTAGATAATACAATTCAATCCAGTCCCTAAAAGGATGTAAAATAAGATCAAACAAACTTAAAATCACCCACTCATAATTCTCTAGATTCCTCCTTGACACGGTGAAATGCCACAGAGTTGAAGAGTGTCTTGTCAGGAGCTGAACCTCTCTAGGAGAAAACAAATATGTATCTTGTCACTTCTGTACCTGCTTGGTTTGTGACTGAAAGTTATATTTTAGATGATGAGTCTCAGGAGGAATGGAGTACAGATTACTGACGTGTTGGAGGTGCAGGAAGTTTTCTGCTAGCATATCATTAAAGCTGTTTGCTTTGTGAATTCACTACAGAGACGAAGCTTCTAATATGCTAAAAACATTTTGTGAGAAAAAAAAGAACATATATGGAACATTATTACTAGTATCGTCTTTAAAT
Source organism: Poeciliopsis paucimaculata (assembly GCA_903067055.1). Taxonomy (NCBI): domain Eukaryota; kingdom Metazoa; phylum Chordata; class Actinopteri; order Cyprinodontiformes; family Poeciliidae; genus Poeciliopsis; species Poeciliopsis paucimaculata. The sequence continues at coordinate 88,846 of CAEGAD010032613.1, forward strand.
GTGAGGTGGTTGTCTGAATTTCTGATGGATTATTGTAGCCACAACCTTAATTTCCACTCGAATCATAATAAGGGACAAATAGAAATATATAGAAAGTTAAAGATGTTGGACAAGCAACTAAAATTGCTCTGTTAATTTAACTGGTATCCCAGAGCATTCAGATGGGAACAACACTGGATGTTGTGTCCTGTTAGGTATTTGAGTGATACCTAACAGGATCTTTGTTACGTACCTTAAGCTGAGGAGCCATCCATCAGAAGTATTTCCGATGGATGGAAGTATTTCAGGCCCTGGTGCCTCTCCAGCGAATGTTTCGGGCGAGAGGCAGGGTCACCCTGGACAGGTCGCCAGTCTGTCGCAGGGCAGCCTCCACATGCCATTCTAATGTATCCTTTGACCAACATATTGCTGAGGTTCTGTTTGCTGGATCTGGTCAGCTTTCTCAGAGTTAATAGTTAATGCTGATGTTGATGTAACCTGGTCATGTCCTTGTTAAGGTGCAGGACAACCAGATTCACTGTAAGCATGTCTCCTTCCTCATCTTCAACATATTTGCCAGTTCTGCTTTATAATGGAGTCATTGCTGTTGCCGCTTCGACCCAAAAACGCCTAATGTTTTCACACTTTATTAACATGTCTCACCTTTTCTCGTGTTTTTGATTAAATCCCTAATCAATGGGTTCTTTACCTCTTCTTTTTAGTCTCCTGGTCTATCATACACATACACACACCCCTACACACGCACGCACACACACACACACGCACGCACACAAACAGCACCCTGGCTTGGTTATGGGGTTTGGTATCTGTCATTAGATGCTTCACTATGTATAAGGACTGAGTCCTTAGCTTCTGTTCTGTCGTTTGTTCAGATAACATTCTAAGTCCTAAGACAGAAAAATAAAGCTTGGTGACACTGCTGTTGGAAGAACCAGAGGAATTTAGCACCTCTTGACAAAGTGATTATACAGTAATTGACAACATCTAACTCAAGAATTGCATTCTTTAAATATGGAGAAGTTTCAGTAAATGGACATGTTGCTGTGTATTGGTCACTGATCATGGCTGTGAGTGCAGCTGCTTTCTGTCCACCATCACAACTAAAACACCTGCTTTATTCAGATTCACCTTTTATGTTTTTGAGGAAAACCTGCATGTAACTTAGTTTTATTTATGTTACTCTTTGTAGAATTTGTTTTAACTCTCTCTCTATGCACTAGTAAATGGATTGTCTTTCTGTTTATTTCTCTTTTTTTTTTTCTCTCCAGAATCCGGCCTGTGCCGATCCACTCTGGACAGAACCAGCAATACGTCATCAAGCCCAAGTACTACCACACACACACCACACACACACAGATGCATGTTCAGCCCCAACCTGAGCGGCCCATCCCTCTGACGGTGGGACACAACTCCATCCATGGTGAGCAGGTCCTCTTCTTTCTGCTTTTAGTGTTTTGGTTTGTTTTATACATGAAAACCAAATTTCAGCAGGAATTTCAGACAGTTTACTTTGCTCTCCATATATGCACCACATAGTGTGACGTCTGTTGTTTTTAACTTTTCAGAAATATTGACAAGCATTTCTGATCAATGATTGGTATTTATAAGTGCCACTGCAAACAGGAGTTGCAGGCAGGATTTATGAACACCAGCAATTCGATTTTATATTGAAAACGGAAAAAATAAGTAATTGGGCCACTTCAATTAACCTATTTAATAATCTATTAAACTTGGATAAACTAAACTTTCTACAAAAACGTTATTGTACTAACACACCTTACAGTAAGGTGTGTACACAGCTTACTGTGTGAGCTGTGTTAGTAATAACACAATAACACAAAACAATAAATGTACCAGAGATACCAGACACATTTCTTCTTCTGTAAAGGGATTTCACTCTGCTTTCTCTGCTCGCTGCAGACTGGATGGATCTTATTGTGATCCTTTCTGCTCTCAACTTGGCTGATGTCTGTGTTTTTGTCTGAGATACTCTGCTGACTTCCTTTCCATATGCTTGACAAGGCTGACATTCTGCAGGAGGCGCGTGCAAAGCCTACACAGTTACAGATGTGAAATCAGTAGATAGGGAAGTTTTCTCATTGCTGTGGTGAGAAGAACTTCTGACATGTTGTCACTGGGAGAACACGAATCTTCCTGGAGAACTGCTGACAAACCTAATTATAGCTCCATATTTTTCATCGAGAGAAGTTTAGCACATTTCAAAGACAGAATTTAGTATGAGAGATAAACACGACCGCTCTGATGGTGTCCCAACCAGTGAGCTCTGTCTCCTACACATTGGCCCTGTTGACCCGGCCAACAAAGATGCTGCTAAATGTTCACTCATTCGCACAGTTTTATTTCAAAATGGCTGCAGTCCTGTGGGAAAGTATTTGACTCCTGACAAGGTGCTGGCCTCTCTGTGCCGGGTCCAAAACTCCTACAGCCACCAGCTTCACTTCATGATTGTGCTGTGAAACAGCTGATAGGCACAGACAGAGCAGAACACTGGAGTTTGGACACACACCTCGCTAAGACAAGAGAAAGATAAAGTAAATAAATTAATCTCATTGTGATCCGTTCTGTTTTTATTGGGATTTCCTACATTTTTCTTATTTTGTCTCATGTCACAAAAATGAAACCTTGTCTTTCTGGTTGTTTCTGGACCATATTTTATATTTTATTTAACCTTTATTTCACCAGGAAAATCCCACTAAGAATAAACTTTTTTTTTTGCAAGAGAATCCTGGCTGCGGCACGTGGAGGTCACAGAACATTCACTGTTCACAAGCAGAAAAAGTTGAATAAATTTATTAAAATATTAATCAGTTAAAATATTTACAGACAGGTGACACACAGAAAAAAACATAGCAGAAACAACATAGCAGGCACAGTAGTTTGGTAAAGAAATCTAAGTTATGCAGAAAAGTCTATATTTTGGGCTGACAGCTGGGAGTCAGAGAGATTACTTTCGTTGAAATCCACTTAAAAATAAATGAATAAAATGAAATAAATAAAATAAATGCGTAAAAAGGGAGAAGTAATGCCTATGTTTTACAAACAATTACATATTTTTTAGATAGTAGCAATAATCTTGAAAGTATATGAGCCTGGTATTTCTTTTAGTATGAAAGAAAACAAATCTTTTTAAAGAAATTGTTTTCATTTAAAAAATTTTATTTGTCTTTTGTCATAAAAGATTTTTTTTTTAAAAGAGAAACAAGAAATAAAGAGCAACTCCACATACAAAGTTCATATTTAGCCAATCATCGCTGGTCTAGATGCAAAAGAAGTGTAAATAAATGTAAAACAAAAATTAAAAATGTTAATGAGCATACAATCATTTTTTCCACAAAGATAATTGAATGTAACAAAACAAAATTAGGTAACTAATTTAATTACATATTTTAGTGATAGAAATTCCAAAATGACTGAGTGAGGAGAAAATCTCCACCTCCAGCATGTAGAGATGAGGAGTTGTTAAAAAAGCACTTTGATTTATTCTGAAATTTTACCTTAACAGGCACTTTGTTTCTACGATTGTTCTTTAAACATTAATACTTTTGTTCCTGTTAGGATAAATATTAGATTTGACTAATTTTCAAAATAACACACAGCATCTTGATTGCTTTTTTACCAAGATGATGAAGCGTTAAAATAGGCTTAAGAACAAGCAGTGCAGGTTTGAAATCCCAGCCGACAGCAAACCAGACTAAATGGTTTTTAGAGGCTTGAGACCTCTAAAAAAAAAACCACTGGAAAAAAACAACAAACTATGAGCTTGAGAATAATTGGTTATTCCAGTGTGTGTAATGAAAATCGGTCGGTGTGTGTTGTTCTAGTAAAGATCTCACTTGTACACATCATGTTTAAATCATGGAGTATTTTCATAGACATACGGTGCAGGCATCCTCCTTTAAATACTGCATAATATTCAGTAAAATGTTCCTCTGGCTGCTCGACTTGATTTTATAATTGTGCTGTGAACCAGCTGACAGGCGCAGACACAGCAGAGCTCCGTGGAGACAGGGGTTTGGACCCGGCACACAGAACCCTGGAATCAGCGCACAGGGAACAGATTTTTAATAATGCAGAGAGACGTGAAGATAACAGAGAGAATTAAAATAAAACTTAATTGAACACAGAACCTTTTTGATGCTAAAATGGGCAGAAAGACGAGCTGTGAACTAACTCTGAGGTAGATGTGATGTGCCTTCAGGTATCTTTTCTTCCGGCCTTTTGTTCTGTGGGCTGGCATTCTTGAGGGTGGGGAAACGTCGCTGCAGACGGAGAAACGAGTTGATAAGCTCTTCCCGGTCTTTCAGGATGAGCCATTCAGTCTTTATGTGAGGAGAAGAAGTTCTGAGGATAGTTAGGTGAACCTGAAATAAAACCAGAGAGGGGGAACAGGCACCAGGAGAAGTGTGCACACAGGGACAGAAGTTGCTTGTCGTTTTGTCCAAGTCTTCTGATGAAGGATTTTGCAACAGCCCAGAGTTTTGTTTGCTAATCTCACCCACATATTTTCTTTTTTCCTTGCGTCTCATTCACATTTCGGAGACGCTTTTGGATTTAGTGGAGAGGGAGGAGTAACACGAGCTCTTTGAAGGAGGATCTACATTCTGAAGTTTTCCAGAAATGTTAACGACAGCTTAGTTTAGTTCACTGTTTTGACTGGAGTCTCTGCAGTTCTGAGTGACCACATTCAACCGGAGAGTAATTCGGCTTCTTATGGCTCTAACAAGACTCCTGCTGTCCCGCCTTCTGGTTTGTTCCGTTTTGTCAGCAGCGCTGGGGAACCAAACAGGAAGAATCAAGGTGGTCTTCACACCCACCATCTGCAAAGTGACCTGCGTAGGAAGCAGATGTCACAACAGCTGTGAGAGGGGAAACACCACCACCATCATCAGTGAGAACGGCCACGCCACAGACACGCTGACAGCGCCAAACTTCAGAGTAGGTAGGTCATCCTGACTCTGCCTGCTTCTGGTTTCCACCATTATCGTCTCTAATCATAAAACAAAGGTTTAGCTCAACGGAAGAAAAGTATTTGAATTGTGTTGACATTGCTCTGAGAATTTGTGAATGATTGCCGGTCTCTGATGTTGTAAAGTTGTGAACTGCCAAAATTGATTTTAACTGCTTCAGATTTCTCTTTTTAAGGACAAAATGCAACGACTTTCAAATATGCAAATATAATCTATTTCTACTTTTTGTATGGATCAAAAATTGAGTTGCCTTTATGCTAAAGCATCTGTGAGACAGTAACACACAAGAGTTTACACAGCTGCCTCTCAAGAAATTACTAAGACTACAAATACAGCAGCGTTTTCAGACGAATCGAAGGCAAATCTTTCACGCTAGTCCATTCATAACCCCCAAGACAAGGAGTTGTTTTTTATCTGCACACCTCAAAATATAAAAGTGCATTCTATTAAAGTATATATTTTTTGTATTGGATTAATTTCAAATAATAAAAAAAAACATGGTCAAACTGTGCTAGAAAAATCATTGTTTTACTTACTGCAAATGCGGGAGCTTTAAACAGCCTATCTATCACGAGCAGAGGTGAAGTCACACTGTGTGTGAGCTGGAGCAGTCACTGTTTCACTGCTGTGCAGTTTACAAAGAATTTCATTGTTAGTTTAAACCATGACAACATTAAAAACTTAAACAGTCTTAAGTATTTTATGTCAAATATTAGTACGATTTATGCAAGTTGCCTAGTTACCCGTTCTGACTGTGTAGTTAGTAGACCCTCATTTTCAGGGTCTTTATCAACATTTCCCAATGCTGATTCAGTCGGCCAGCTACGTCTTGGCGCATCTCCAAAGAATCAGTCCTACAAGTTTCTATATTAGTCATGACTATTCCACTGCTCAACAACATAAGCAGCAAGTGATCTGGGTGCAAAGAACGAGTGAAAGATCAGCTGCGGCTCACCTGTTTTTCCAAGTTAAAGAAGCCATTATACAAGCATACAATTTCAGATTTCTGCACAAAGTGACAGTAGAGGACTGAAAGAGTATTTATAGAAGGGGCTTATTGGTAGCAGCTCAGTACATATCTTATCTCCTATCTAGTGGTTCTATGTATCTGATTCTATATCCCTTGCCTTCCCTGCATTGCTTTGGAGCAGAGTACTTTAGACACTAACTTTATTCATTTGTTATTTTGTGGCACTGATAATAAAAGGAGGAAATGTGTTTTTGATTCAGGGTGTGAGTGGTGACTGGATTTTTCTCCTCTCATTGTGCATTTGTGTCTGTACTGGGACGTGTTGGCTTAGATGTATTCACAATATACAGAAGAGAATTGGATAGAATGGCATTCATATATTTGCAGACTGGGCCGGACATTCGGAGAATTATTTTCTCACCAGGCACTACAAGAAGCTATACAGATGATCTCCTTTGGGGTCAGAGTTGGGGGGTTTGGGATGGGATGAGGGTTGAATCTGGAGGCTAAGTTGCTGCTCCACTTCTATACCTTATGAAATTTTAGTTGTTGTTTTTGGTTGAACTGATCTGGTTCCTAGACAGTCAGCTGTGAGCTGCGACCGTCCTGAAGCTGACTCTATCCTGAAGGTTTAAACCGAAGATCCCATGAAGCAGCTTCACTGCTGGGGATGCCATTACATGGGAGTACTGTTGCATGAATTCAGCAAACTCTGTCTCAACCTGCCTCTGTTTGAACAAAGGATAGCCGAGTGTCGGAGCAGAACAAGCTGAATTCTGCTCTGACTCAGCGGAAGAAATGATTGGGACTGGATTAATGCAAGGTTTAAAAACACTGTTAACCCTGCATGAACCAGGGAGTTCATCCCTTTCATGTTCAGTTCAATATTACTGTACCAAATGTAATGCACAACTAATGTCATTAACAACAACTCTAGTACATTACCTCTGGGTGTACACATTTTGCGTTTTAAGTTGCCATAACTTCATATTCAAGAATAGAAAATGAGAGCCATTAATAAAAAAAACTAAGACAACATTAAGTGAATATCATAACAATTATTATCATTTAAGAAATTCCAAGAACGTTAAAGTTTGTGGATTAGAGTTCACAAACTAATCTACAAATAGAGTTTGTGAAAACCATTATGGTGTTTTTGTGTCGTTTTGATACATGCTGTTCCCTGAGCTGTTTTTTTATTTTTTTATTTTATCTGAATATCTGCTTCTTATTGAGGATTATTAAACCGAAAGTTCAGTATTCTGTTGGATCATATATTCCTTTAATAATAAATCATCTTGATAATTCACGCGCTGTTGTCCTTAGAGATGACGTGGTGCAACTATTTATCCAGTGATTGTGTAGACATGAATCTCCTCTCTAACAGAAAAAGAGCACAGCCTGACAGCCTACACTGATCTGATAGAAGACCGGGCAACTTCTGAAGGACGTACATTTGTGCTCTCAACATTTCTCTCCAGAAGACGTTGTCATTTGTACGAGCAGAACTCTTGTTTTTAGCTTGTTAAGGTAACAAAGCGCCAAAACGCCACTGCCAGCGGGTAGAGATAAAAAAAACTCAGGGAGAAACATAGACAGTGCTGGAAGCTCTTTTAAAGGTCAACAGAACTTTGTGGCGGTAGAATAGGCGGCAGTACTATTCTACTGCCCGTTTACGTCCACACAGGGAGACCCGTCACAGAAGTACTTACCACATCATGCAGTGTCAGATATGTGTCATTTTTTGTTTCATTTTCGAAAGCTGAAAGTGGCAGCAGAAGCAAAACATCAGCTCCTATAGCCAACTCTGTCCTCTTCCTCCATTTGGTCCTCCTCATCTTCATTACCTCTTGTGATTCCTACAATTTTGTTTGATTTTATTGTGCTCCGTTTCATATTAAAAAAGCTTAATGATGTTACGCATCGCTGTTTTGGCTGAACGGATCTAGCACAGTTGGACCATTATATGGTATTTACCCAGAATGCATTGCAGCGTGAACAACATGGCAGTGTTCTTTGCGTGACAGCATTTTATTAAAATTTCTAAAAACTAAACTGCCTGCAGTATTATTAATGTATTGTTTTTACATCTAAAATAAGTAGTTCTCAAATAAAGTTTAGTTTTACAACTAATCATGGATACTTTTAAGGGACTTTGTTCTTTATTATATTGTAAAAATATAGAAGTAAATCAGTCTTTTGCTCTTAAATAATAGAAGATTCAAACATAAAAGTAGTGGTAATGATGTCCTTGTCGCTTCCTCTAGTTACTAAGTTCTGGAGTGATTTTCCAGCCAACATTAGAGCTACCAGGTATGGGCTTTATTTTTCAAAATACATTTTAAAGATGCATGTCAAGCCCTCCAGGTTAAACCACCTCTATGCTACCTAGCCACTCCCCATAACCTGGTCTTAATGTTTAGATCCACACTGCACTTTGCATATGTTCAGAAGCAAAACTTATGACTTGTGTTCCTGCCCAGGCTTGCTCTTGTTCCCGCCCCTCCCTTAAAGCCCTTCTCCCTCTTTCTGCCATCTCTCTCAACTGTTTAAAAATGAGCAGAACTGAACCAAGACAATGGTTTATCTGAAATGGTTTATCTGAAAACTAAACTGAGCTAAAGGGAGTGCAACAAAATAAATCACACTTGCTATGTTATCATATTTTGGTTATGAGAGAAAAGAGGAATCTGAAATAAGTCATGATGTACTGAAAGCAAAAAGGTGGATCTGGTTGTACTCCCAAAGATGGGCTTGTACAGATAAAGGCATAATGAGGAAGGTTTCTGTTAAACAAATTCATGGGATTAAGAGAGCAGCTGTTAAAATGCCCTTACAAAGCAGCAAACAGTTATTTGAAGCTGCTGGTGCCTCTGGATCCTCAAGGTGGAGGAGGATCCTCCAGGGATGAACCTACTATTAGGCCACCACTAACCAGTACTCACAAGCAGAAGCTGTTGCAGTGGGTCCAGCCGTACATGAAGATTAATTTTCAAACAGACTTGTTCACTGATGGTGGATGGCCACAACATCCCAACACAGCTGTGACATCATCAAGGAGGTGGTGGAGTCATTTTTTGGGCTGAAATCATAGGGAGAGAGAGAATCATTGGTCGGCCACTTCAGAGCCCCGAAGGTGTGAAAATGACCTCAGCAAAGTATATGGACTTTCTGACTGATCACTTTCTTTCACGGTTCAAAAAGAAGAGCCGTATCTTCAGTAGCAAAATCATCTTTATGTATGACAATGAATACTGCAAGGAATACCACTGTGTTACTGGCTGCTATGAGCATAAAAGGGGAGAAACTCATGGTGTGGTCACCATCCTCCTCTGACCTCTGACCCTACTGAGAACCTTTGGAGTTTCCTCAAGCAGAAGATCTGAGAGTGGGACGCAGTTCATATCAGAACAGCAGCTCTGGGAAGGTTTTCTGACATCCTGAAAAAAAATTCAAGCAGAAACTTTCCACAAACTCACAACTTCAATGGATGCAAGAATTATGCAAGTGATATCAAAGAAGGGGTTCTATGTTAACATGTAACTCGGTCTGTTAAGATGTTATTGATTGAAATAGCTTTTGATTTTAGTACATGTGACCACTTAATGCTGCACATTCAAAGAATGACAGTTTGCAGTTCTTTATAATCTATAAAATGTTTAGAAAATCTGCTGTGCATAATAATTTGGAACAGTGCATTTTGAGTTTATTTTTGAAAAAAATGCTGTTCTCATGGGGAGCTTTGTTCAGGAAAATTCGATTTATACTGTAATAGTTCATGACTTGAAAATTATACTGACCATCATTTACATTGACCATGAAAGACAATCAGAGAAAATATCACTTACATAATAATTTGGAACATGGTGTAATGTTCTTTACATCTCCTATCGGAGTTGTCATGACCACATGCTCTGAATTTCTGTCAGGTCTCAAGAAATACTGAAGATCGAAAGTGATAAAAGTTTAAACATGACCTAATATTTAACATGGTCTTCTAATATTCATCCAAAGTGATCACTGCTCAGTAAACCTCCGTTTTACACCAGATCTTGTGAGCCTGTAGATTGGCTTGATACTGAGGCATTTAACCTGATAATCAGCTGCAGAATGACAACAGTGGCAGCCCAGTTCTTCATTCAGCTGTCAGGTGTTTATAGTGCTTTAAAACTTGAAGTCTGTTGGTTGACTGCTGCATTCAACAACTTTCCTGTTAAACATTCAAGTCTATTGATGGAGGCCAAATGTGTTTCCTCTGTAGAGAATTTAGAGGGAACTGGAAACCTGATCTTTGCTTCAATTTATCTTCCACAGGATTGTGCTTGCACTGAGCCAGAACCTGTTATAATCTTTAAAAGTCATCTTGAGAAATGGTTCTTCTGGCTTTCAGGGGTGCTTTTAAACATTTCTTTTGACGTTTTAATGGATTTCCAGTCCAAGCGTTTTCAGAAGGAAGCTAATGTTTACAGCTGTTCAGAGAGTTGATGCGATCCTGCTTCAAGGAAACTTTGTGTTCGTGATGGCTGCGCCTGCTCAGCACAAACAGGCCCAAACAGGAAGTTTGTGCTGAGCAGCGTCTATTCGATAAAGTAAATAAAGAAATTCCCTAAAGTAAAACCAACACTATCCCACTATCAACACACAATTTGAAAACGGAAATGTAAAGTCTCTAAAACAAGAGGCATCAGTTGTTATACTGCTGTTGCTAAAATAGTATTCACAATAATGTTGCCTGTGACATTTATTGTTATTTATGTTTTTAGACACATATCGACAATGAAGGAAAAGGATGCGTTCTGACCCTTACAAATAAATCCCACAAAATTTACATGTGGTTCCCAAGTTCTACGTGTGATAAAGTTTTTTTTTATGTGATCCATGGTTTATTCAACATATTTCTCACATGTGCACCACATATGATCAGATTTATTTCCATGTGAAGATGGGGTGATTATCCTTAATATGCAATAAAAATCTTAATTCATTTTACATGTAAAAACCACATCTGAAAGTCATGTACCACATAAAAAATGCACGTGGTTCATACAACTTCTCATGTTTACATGTGATTTTGAAATACTTTGTGGAAAAAATCCATGTGATTCCCATTGGTTCAATGTGCCTTAGTTTATGTGCATGGGATACACATAAACTAAGTTGAAATAAATGGTAAGTTATGCCAGAGGCAGAAGTAAACTTTTCTTGTGGTAGCTAAATGTACATCCTTAATTATCAGCAAACTGTCTTTAATTTGGATGGTTGTCAGTATTAAGAGACATTTACTCTATCGACTCTTTTTTTTTTCTTACTCTGAGAGGATTGTTCTACCAACAGTTCCTGCTCTAACATCTTCTTCTTTTTTCTGTTGTGTCCTCAGTGGTGTGTCACCTGCCGTGCATTAATGGTGGTAAATGTAGTGCCAGGGACAAGTGTCAGTGTCCCCCGAACTTTGCTGGGAAGTTTTGCCAAATGCCCGTTCAAAATGGACACCAACAGCACCAGCAGTCGTCTGTGGCCTATGGCCAGGCTCAGATTGTCTCTACACATACCCTGCCTCTTACATACAGCCATGGACAGACGCCTGGTGAGTAGACACTACTGTTATGTCAGTTCTACTTTTAGAGTGTTTGGTTATTTATTTCAACTCTTGATTTGCAGACCATTCCTATGTGATTGTGAACCAAGGAATTTAATGATTCATCTATGCCTTTGGTTAGTGGTCCAGATCAACTATGTGAAGTGCAGCTTGTAATGACCAAAGCCTTCTGCTTCCAGAGCTGTAATAAAAAAAATATATTATCATTTAATTTTTTTTTCTCAAACATTAGTCATTATCGAAACATTAGTATCTTTTAATGCTATTAACTTTTAAGGGATTCTCTTTTCTGTTACCTGGTTAAATTTCAAGTACAGCGTTAGAATGTCTGTATGTTTCACTGTTTACTATATTTGTCTGGTATAGACAAAAAAGTATTATGGGTAATTTAGTTGATGCAGCCCCATTTCCTCACTTTGTCTCATTTGCTTCCTTGTAAAAAAAATAAAACAAACAACAAAACCCAAAAAAGATTCATCCATCCTGGCCGGAGCCATCTGTCCCACCTTTAGGGAGCAGGTGAATGATGGGAATCTGACTGAGCCATAGCTGAAGATATGGAACCAAACAGAAGTAGAATAAATTGTGTTGAATTTATCTTAATGTAGCTGGAACATGCAATATGAAGAAGATTCATAATAGTAGTATAAGACTTTTAGATTAACTTAGACATATTCAAAGGCTAACATAATATTCCCCTGATAGACTCTGCATTTTTCCTACTTTCCCTTAAGCTGTAACTGTAATATCCATCTCTTGTGTCTCACCAGTGTTCAACCCAGGCATTGTTAACATCCACATCAAACACCCCCCAGAAGCCTCAGTTCAGGTTCACCAAGTGTCCCAGTTGGACAATTACTCCAACAATGGGCACCAACAGCAAGGGTCCCACTCAGGCTCCTCTTCATCCAGCAGCTACAGCTACCACCACTCTGAAAGCAGCCAGAAGGTTCAGCAGCACGGCTACAACATGGTTCATCCCAACCAACATGGCTACAAGGTTCCCCATTACCAGCCTGTCGCCTCCAAGAACACCCTGGGTCGCTGCTTCAAGGAAACAGCAGCTGGTCAGGTAGACCGTCAGAGATCAGTACTACGAGTTACTGTCATGTCACTCATAGTGTCATGTCACTCGTAGTGTGTCATGTCACTCTATGAGTGTATGTGTATATATACTGGCAGAAAAAAGTTGTTGCATGTTAGAGTGTTACTATGTTTTGATTGTTTCCAGATTACCCTAATTTCAGAGAAATGATGTGAAAAAACAAGATTCGCTTATTTATTTAGTTTAGGTTAGTTTGATTTAAATACATGCCCGTTCTGATAGGGTCTCTGCGTCCTGTCAGTCTCTGTCTCGCTATGCTTCCATCCAATTGTGAAGCAAAATACGACCTTGCCAAAAAAAGAAAATGCTCGTTAGGCATGTTTTTAGTTTGAAGCGAATCAATCAGGCCACGCAAAGCGTAATTTCGTTAGATGTTGCCATTGCAAATTGCTGAAAAAAAACAAAAAACAATTGTAGAAATGTTCAGTTTCATCCCACTAGTAAGGTACACACTCAACAGTCCATCATAATATGTTTTTACTCATCATTTTTTAAAATGACAATACTTCACTCAACTGCATTTCATTTTCAAACAGTTTAATTAATATTCAACAAGCTGAATGCACACCATAAAACCACACATCAAGCAGATACATGTAACTCACACTTAAATCATAAACATATACATGGATTACCAATTTATTCTCAGAGTTTTGATATTAATCTTGAGGCTGAATTCACACGCTTCAACCCCACTGGAGACTGGACTTGCAAGTGGCAGCTAAAGTTTTGAAATCAGGGAACATCTCTCAAATTGAAGTGATCAGAAATTGGCAAGATTCTGTGTCCATTTTCAAATAGACCTGAAAAGAAGGACTTGTTTTCAAAATGTTCAGTTCAGGTTGACTAGGCTGGAGACAAATTTAGAAAGGCAAATCTGAAATGGCTTAGGCATGAGCAGAGGAGGTTAGTGGACATTGGACAGACGATGTTGACTGTAGAGCTGCTGGAGAGGAAGAAGAGGATGTGGCAGTCAAAGAGGTTGGTGCGTTAGAGGAAGGTTCTGCAATTAGGCTGAGGTGGAAGCAGGTGATCTACAGTGGCCTCCCTAAAAGGAGCAGCTGTAAGAAGCAAAACATCAGGTTAGAACCTAAAAGATAATATCTGCATTGAGTTTGCTCCATGCAGACTACACCCTACTTTAACCTTCACACACCAGACGTAGTAAAAATTCTTCCACTGAAATGTGTTGCACAAGCCAAGGTTAGCACAAACACACCACAGCAGGTTGTTAAAATGGACATCTTTATTGTGTCACTGCCCGAACAATACAACCTGAGTCCAGTGGATGGTACTGATATCAGGTCCTAGACAAAAAAGAACAGATTCGCTGGCTGATGTGGAAAGAAATATCACTCTGCTGAGTTTTCAAGTCTTAAATAGTGATGAGCGGGTCACATTTTGTGAGGTTGTTTTTGCCATAATGATAAAGCGTTGGTGTGGGCAGAAGAGGAGAAGCATCAAAATGATTTACAAAGGTGGAGGTTTAAATGTGTTTGACTGTAAATAATCAGGAATGGAAAGTTGAGCACAGATGCTCTTTGTGTTTTTCTTTATGAGATAAAATAATAATCCATCTTCCTTCCATCTGCAGTGTGGAAAGGCTTTACCAGGTCTCACCAAGCTGGACCAATGCTGTGCAACAATTGGGACCTCCTGGGGCTTCCACAAATGCCAGAAGTGTCCAAATAAACCCTGTAAGTACAAATGTTCAGCTAGAGTAAAGACCTGTTTACCCAATGAGTCCTGGATGCACAGACTTAAGTTTACAGACACAATAAGAGATGAGAAGAAGGTCTGGTTTGTAGGAGTTGGAGCATTAAGCAGTTATGCAATCTTTCCCCCAGCAGAAGTTTTACTTCAATTGCAACTTTAGACTGCATCTCCTTCACAATGGGGCAGAACTAATTATCCATTTGGCCATCTCATGCTTAGTTTCCACTTAGTTTCCACTGATCCATGACATGGGTCAGTGCTGTTCGGTTCCATATTTTATGCGTTTTCAGGAGAGCATTTCTACTGCAACACTCTAGAAAAAAACATTAATATGTGTTGTTGTTGTTGACATTTCTCTGTCCTTCAATTAATGGAGAGTGTTGTGAGATGGCAGCAGCTGTAACTCTACTGTACCATTGTCCTGTGAACCTACAACTGCAGGAGGAACAGGAATGGTGTGGTACATAAAAGTCGGTTGTATTGACTGCTTTGACTATGGAAACAGACTGAATAGCATACCGTGCCGCACCGACCTTTGCTGTTCCAGAGGAAACAAGGCTTTAATGTCTGTATGCTCTGAGCATGTCAAACCGAAGTAAGATCCCGGTTTTTGTGAATACAATCTTGACCAATGAAGTTGATCCTGATTCTGGTTCCAATAATAAAACTAAAGCACTGAAACATGCTTTATATATTAACACACAGGTTGCGCTGACCACAGGAGTTATTTCCAGAGAGGAAAGGGACTGAATGCCATGGTGGCGTGTGGTGTCACCCCTGGCCTCTCTGCTCTTTATATAGCGTTATACAGGGTTGTGAGGGGGAGCTATGAAAGGTCCTGTCAGTCTTTTTATGTAGCAGCTAGCTATTCAACACTATTCCTTTTATAGATGGATGGAAGCTTTAAAGCCAAGGTTCACCATGTAAACCCAGAAAGTCTCCATTGAAACTACAGTAAAGGATTTTGATTAAAACTCCTTCCCCTGCAAGGTTTTAATTGAAACAGCTTGATTGTGCCTGCATTTTAATCTGGCCGTTCCATTTTAACATAAAAGATAAAGATGCTGATGAAAACTAAAGGCTTGGTTCATAATTTGGTTCATTACTATAACTTGAACCAAGGATCTATTTTCCCAGGTTGGAATCATTAGCTCCTGAGAAAATGTTACTCTAGTTGAATAATTCAGATTTCACACATTTTCTTCTGATGGATATTTGAAAGAGATTGTCTTAAGTGGTAAGTAGTTAAGCACTTTGAGATAAATACTTATTTTATGTACGTACAGAGGACGATATTACACAGAGGATTTGTCTGATTTTTTTCTCTGCTGGAAAGGCAAAGGTTTAAGTTCTGACATTTTTTCCCCCTTTGTTTTACAGTTGAATGTGAAACAGTCCATTGTGTCTTAGAGACATTGGTAGCTGGTAGTTCATTTGGCTTTCTTGGTCAAACAAATGTTGCTTTGTTGTCTCCCACAGAACAAAGCCTCTGCTTGCAGGTATTTGTGTACCAGTTCCCTGCTGGTGGCCTTATCCAGCAGGGGGGCAAGCTTGGTTTCAGTCTCTACTGCAACAGAAATGAGCTTCTCAGAGCAGTGTTTCACTCACTGGAAGTCGTATTGCTTTCTGATCAATATTTAGGCGTGTCATTCATACCTGCCTGACCCCGTTCCAGGTTAGGATCTAGGTTGCAGGCCGTCCCGATTATCATTGGATGAGAGGTTGTGGTCTTCTATCATTTTTACAAAGACTCAATCAAGCTTTGGACTATGATTTACCAAACAACCAGCACCTCTGACCGATGTGAAGGGAATTCCTGAAAAAGCGGCTTTTATGCCATTAATATGCCCATTTCTCAAAGCGATCTAGATTTGCACAGTATTAGGAACTTTTGATATTGGAAAGTGATTGATGAATACTGCAAAGATGATACCAGTTTACGTTTTTTAACCATCCTTATAGTGTCCCCACCTCTCTTGCTCGGTTTAAAGACATTAAAAATCTAAATGAGCTGTTGACATAAAACAGTAAACCAAAGTGGTCAAATTTAGTGTAAGGTATGTGAAATTATCTGAGAATTGCTACGAATGATGATCTCTGTGCCTTAACCAGACTTTAAAGATGCTTTCTGTTCATTGTAGAAAGTGAGTGCAGTTCTAGAAACTCATTTAGACGCTCATAAAATATGCTAGTATGTGTAGATTTATGAAGCTGACATTCCAGTTGCTCACTTCCGGCTCCTGCTTCCACAGCTATCCCTCTGATAGACTGTCCTCCAGGATATGAGAGGATCAACAGTTCTGACTGCCAAGGTAATGGCTTCACATTTCAGTTACTTTTTAGTTTTTTTAGTATTTCTATACATCTGAACTCACTTTGCTGTGGTTTCACAGGAAAAAAGCATAAAAAACATCTTCATTCAGGAAGATGAACGTAACATAAAATAAAGCAAATACATTTTTACCCCAATTCATTTTCTCTGACTTTTTAAAAAATCTTGACACCTGGTGGTGTTTGACAAAATGAAATGTCATATAAAACCAACGTGTGCATTGTTTTTATATGGCATTTAAAAATGTGGTAATGTGTGCATATAATGATGTTTTAGAGTTGTTTGTGTATGCATGTTTTAGCATTAAGATTTTCCTGAACATGTTAGCTCCTAACGGGAGACAAGGCCTAAAGTTGTTGAACATTTTGATGAACAACTGACTCTGCATCTTAAAGATCACTTCATTGTTCTCTGAAGTGACTGACTCTTCAAAAGACCTCCCCTCGATTAAACATGTTTTCCATTTTTACCGACTGACAGATGTGGATGAGTGCCAGC
Source organism: Poeciliopsis paucimaculata (assembly GCA_903067055.1). Classification (NCBI taxonomy): domain Eukaryota; kingdom Metazoa; phylum Chordata; class Actinopteri; order Cyprinodontiformes; family Poeciliidae; genus Poeciliopsis; species Poeciliopsis paucimaculata. The sequence continues at coordinate 106,051 of CAEGAD010032613.1, forward strand.
TGCAGGTCGTTTGTCGTAACGGAGACTGTCTGAACACTGTGGGCAGTTACATGTGTACATGTAAACCTGGCTATGCCCCCGACGCCGCTCTCACCAACTGCATCCGTAAGTCCTCCAGTCTGCAACTCCAGTGGTTTCCTCTGTTTGACACATCCATAGCAACCAGAGGCTGCATTTTTATAAGTTTGTGCGATCTGTATTCCGCTAATGTCTAAAAACACGATTTCGCAATTGCGGTGTTCCCATTAAATAAGAAATTAAACTAAAATCACTTGTTCACAGGGTAAGTCGGTAAAAATCATGGCGGTGATGGATGTGAACAGTTAAATGAGATATATTCATAACTCAGCCATGGCGCTAGCCCTCATCATTTTATCCACCTTCAGCCATCTGTTCAGTCATTGGAGAGACAAGCCTGTTATTCTTGGGAGTGGCTCTTTATGCAGCGTTTTGGGGAAATTGCAGTCTGTGATTTAACAGAAGAACTATGGATTCACACAACTTTTTATGAACTGTGTGATGCTGTGAGAGCTCTGGTGGAACCAGATGCACATTGTCTGAAAAAACAAAACAAATACAAACCATCATCCTGCTACCACTTCCTGTCATTTTCTTATAGGTTTTTGCCAGTAGTTACATCCAGTTGTTGATCATGTCTCGTATGATGCAAAAAAACCCCCAAAAAACAGTGTGTCTATTGCAGTTTGGCGTAATACATCTAAATTAATATGGCCAAAAAACCCCACCTCATCCTGGAACAAAAACCTTTTATTGAAAACTTTTTTTTTAAATTGCTAGGTTTTCATTATGCAAATTTATTTTTGCACATTCATTTTGAATAATTACATGGTAAATGGAAATGCAACTGGTGATGAACTCTAAGTTTGGCTTGTTTCCATACTGAGACTAACTCACTGCCAGAGACATATGGAGACAAAATAGGTTTGTAAATAAAAAAGATGAAAACAAATCATTTTGACAGTGAGTGTGTGTGTGGCTTTCAAAGATTAAGACAAAATAGAATCCGAGTTTTCATCACTGTTCTCTTTTGTATATCTTTGAATTCCTGACTCTAATTATTATTGTTTTTGTTGCATTATTGACACAGTTACTGATTTGCTGTGCAATCCATTTCTGTATTCATTCTTAAAACTTGGCAATCGTCACTGGATTTAAAATTTGACGCAGTTCCCCTTTTCCAGCAGCACAGCTCTTAGAGCGTTTTTGTAGGACGTTCCACAAAGTTGGAGGCTGAATTACCTCTTCAGGGCGTCGTTAGGTTTGGCAGAGGCCTGGTAAAGAGCCTTTCTTTTGAGTCAGGTGTGTTGGGACACAAATGAACAGCAGCTCTTGAGGACTTGAGATGGCGAATCCTGCTGCATAAGATTAAGATCTGAGAACTAAGATGACAAAAAATGACTTTATGACTGGTGAAGCATTTCTGGACTGATTTAGTCGGATGTTATGTTCTACATCACAACCTCTAGTGAGCTTTCTTTCTAAAGCCATTTTGTAATTATTTAAAATCCTCAAAGACTTTGAAGACTTCAACAAGGTTCTGGAGCATCGTACACCCTCTACCTTACCAACCTGTGTGCATTGTGGTTTTTCAAAGGTTCATCTTTTAGATCCACCTTGAGTGTGTGTTCACTAAGCAAAACACACAATTCAAGTTAAGGTCCCGGTAGAGTTGAACAAACTCAGTGTTTACATTTCTTGGCGAAAGATCAGGAATGTATTTTCTGGCAAGCCTAAGCAACTGCTTGCTATGTAGATACCATCTGGTGACCTCAAAAAGCCACTCTTTGCTGTTGTGCTCTTTATAGTGACCTCCTGCATGCCTTGAACTCAGCCAGCATTTGTGTGTTAGTGCATGACACATTGGCATTTTTCCTGTTTTCTTCCAACTTGCAATCTTTTCTTTGTTTTGTGGACATATGTTTCTGTGTTTTTTTGCTTTTTTTGTTAGCTTTGATTGTTTAGATACCAATGATGGGTTTCGGCAAAACCACAAGAAGTCATTGTGGAGAACCCAGCAGTAGAATGCTTGTTTATGTGCTGGGGTCTTGTTTTTGGATTTGTGGGCCAGGGAAGGTTTACTCTGGTGAAGGGAACTGCTTTATTTCTTCACGTTTTGTCCTCTCTCTTCAATATGTGTCTCCTACGCTTTGGTCTACCATTTCCTACACCTCCACGTTCTCCGTCCTCCTCCTGGTTCTGCTCTTCAGCCAACACGCCTGCCGTCCCGGAAGAAAAGGGCGCTTGCTTCCGCTTGGTCAGCTCAGCGAGGCAGTGCTTACACCCAGTGTCTGCCCAGCTGAGCAAGCAGCTTTGCTGCTGCAGTGTGGGCAAAGCCTGGGGCCCTCGTTGTGACAAATGCCCCCCTCCTGGAACAGGTAAGGCTCCCAGAGTATTTATCACTAAGGAGCATTACCCCTGGTCCTTCCTCTCACCAGCTGTATAACTTTATGACCATCATTAATTAATAAATTAATCTAAAGTCGATTGATTTTATTGGTCCACTAACGATTAATTGATAAGCGGATATTTTCTTAAGAACCTGAGTTTTCTCTTGTGTCCAGAGGGTTGACCGTCTTTCCATAAGATGAAGGCCTATATTTTTCATACTATGCTGAATTTATAAAAAAGAAGCATGCAGTTACTGTATATTTAAAAAAATGTTGTCAGCTGTATTATACTGACCGAGTAAATGGAAAATTGTGTTTTTCTCATATTATTAAACTTTGCCATATTTATAAAATCAAAAAAAAAAAACTGGAACCTCTTAGGTTGCTGAATAGAAAAATTTAAGATGAAAAGAGCAGGATATGTGGAACACTTAATTTCCCACGAACACAGGGATGTTTGTGTCAGTGAAGTGGAGGGAAACTGACTCTGCTGGCAGGGCAGTCTACAGTCAGTGGTCAGAGTGATGCTCTGTGCTGGTAGTCATGCTTTCAATTCAGCTTCCTTCTTATTGTAGCACCACTAAGCGGGTTGTTATGGTTACTCTCAGATGAACGTTAAAGCTTCAATCACCAGAGCACACAAAATCAACCGTGCTTATTGGCAGCAAGTTTTTTTCTCCCATCAGGTTAGTTATTCTGTGTTATCCCCTCTTCTTTGCTGTCATATTCTCTTCGTCTTCGCAGCACATCAGTATTTTTTGATTAAGTAGTTGAAGTTAAGGAAAAAAATAAAGGAGTTTGTCGAGTGTTTACATTTCAAAACAGAACCGCAGGAGGTGTGTCTTGAATCCCACACCAGACTGTTTCACCCTCCTGTTCTGGAAAGCTTCCGCCATTATTATTTCTATTTCAACTTGCTCTGCTGGGTGATCAGCAGCGCCCTCTTTTGGATGGCGACCACACTACAACAGAAGATTTAAGCAGATGTTTCTAGCTAATTGATTGGAACTAATTTTAATCTATGAAACCATTAATTGTATGTCAATTGTATTGTATATCAGTTAATTGTATGTTGATTAATTGTTTGCATCCCTAATGCCCTGCTGCTAGCTGGACTGTTTTTCCATGTCTTTGAGGAAGATGCTCCTCTCTTATATATTTAAACATACGTTCATAGTTTGTACAATTAAAAAAAATAAAAACCTCAGTCAGTTACATGTTTCTTTGCTCTGAGTTTACTTTTTATTAATGGGTTTCTTTTCCCTATGCTGGAAGTTTTCCCTTACTGTCTCCTATTGTTTTCTGGTTTTATATTTTTACTTTAATGTAAGTCTTTATGATCTGCTGCCACTTTGCTACTGATACACCTGAATTTTCTCATTGGGAATAATAAAGAATGGTTCTATTCTATTCTATTCTATTCTATTCTAACTGTGTGAGGTAAGCTGCTTATGTCTTTTTTTTCTAGGAATTATTGCTAAATGTGTCTTTTAATGTTTATCCCAGTACGTTAACAGGAGTTAAACTTTCAGCATTGGTGTCATAGTTTTGAATTTGCGAATAACAGTTAGCATTATGTTTTTACATAATGAAAATAATGATGGGATGCTGTGTTGCCTGTGCTTGTGTCATCTGTAGCCTTGTTTAAAGAAATCTGTCCCGGTGGAATGGGCTACACCGTTTTACCAAACCCTCCTGTGAACAAGCCAGTCACCGTTTTCCAGGAACCAGTTGACCTATTACCTCTGCAACCCCTGCCAACGCCAGAGAAACCAGTGGAGGCCTTTGGGACACAAGAAGAGATTCTTCCAGGTTAGGGTTTATTCATTTAGGATTAATATTTGCCACAGGAGTGAAAATTTGACAGCTTATATGTTTTTCTCTCTGGAAGAGCTCTTAACTTTCTGTGTCTGTTGTTGCAGAAGGTCTTGTCCTGTTGTCAGTCCTGACTTTGCTTTGGTCATGCATGGTCTAGTATTACTTGCATTGTTAAAACTTAAATCAGAGTATCATGCTTTTTTTATAGCAGGAGTTGCTCAAGAAAGAATCTTCTTGTCATGCACATGCTGTACAGGTTGACTGGCCATGTTACTGGAACTATTTTAGATCAAAATATGTATTATCTCCATCCACCATTTACATATAGTGACAAATATCTGAATATGGCATTCACTAATGTGAATTCACACTAATGTGAATTCACATTAGTGTCTACAAAGTAGACAAATGAACAAAAAAATAATTTTTTTGGAGCAAAAAATTATATTTGTCCTCTCCTCTCCTCTCCTCTCCTCTCCTCTCCTCTCCTCTCCTCTGCTCTCCTCTCCTCTCCTCTCCTCTCCTCTCCTCTCCTCTCCTCTCCTCTCCTCTCCTCTCCTCTCCTCTCCTCTCCTCTCCT